>RJWM01004839.1:63483-97515 GCA_004363535.1 Dasyprocta punctata
AAAAAAAAAAAAAAAAAAAAAAAAAAAAAAAAAAAAAAAAAAAAAAAAAAACTTCATGAGACTGTAAAAGTAATCCTATTAGTAATAATGTCTCAGGTAAAAGAACAAATCATAAATGTAATGAAAGAATTGCTGAGCATATCTAAAGAAGGCATAGTTAAAAAGAGGAGCATAGGAAAATGATGGAAAAATATAGGAAGGAAATACAACACATGAAATAGATTCAAAGACATATCCAGGAAATTAAAAAGTCAATCAAAAGCTGGCAAAACCACTTGAAAGAGACTGAAGATAGACTTTCAGACCTTGAAGAGAGTATCACAGCTAGCGACTGTGAAAGGAAAGATTTCTTAAAAACAACAAGGAACCAGGAAATAACAATTCAGTGACCACAAGATGACACAAAAAAAAATATTTTAAAATGATAGGTATCAGTGAAAAAGCAGGGGTCAACACGAATTAAATGAAAAGTCTATTTACAGAAACAATAGCAGAAAACTTCCCAAATATGGGTAAAGGATCTGGCATACAGATAAACAAGGCATATAGAACCCTAACTAGTCATAACCAGAATAAATCTACACCCAGACACATAATAATCAAGATCTCAGAAATTTGTCACAAGAACAGAATATTAAATGCTGTCAGAGAAAAGAAAATGATCACATATAAAAGAAAACCCATCAGAATCACAGCAGATTTCTCAACACAAAACATCAAGTCTAGAAGAGCTTGGAATTGTTTCAAAGAAAAAAAACTTTCAACCCAGACTGAAATACCCTGCAAAATAATTTTCAAAATTGATAGAAAAATAAGATACTTCCATGATAAAGAACAACTGAAGGAATATGTTCACCCATGTTTATAGCAGCATAATTTGTAAAAGCCAAATTTTAGAAACAACCCAAGTGCCCATCAATCAAGGAATGAATAAAAAAGATGTGGTATTTTTATATAATGGAGTACTACTCAGCTATAAAGAAAGATTGCATCGAGACTTTTATAAGTAAATGGATGTGACTTGAGACCATACTAATAAGTGAAATAAATCAAACTCACATGTGTAAATACCATATTGTCTCCCTAGTATAAGAAACTGAAAAAGTATATATTATCCAAAATCTACAATAAATACTGTGTAAGGGTAAGAAACTGCTCAAAGAGCAAAAGTAATTTGGGTAGAGGAAAGGAGGAAGGAAGAAAGGGAAAAGGAAAAAGACATAAATTTTTATATATTTATACATAAGATAGCTAAAATGACTATGCTACCAAATATATTAGTTATTGAAAAAGAACAGTTAATACTCATATAATTTGATCAATTTTACAAGTCTATATCTGTTAATCTAAACAACTCTTTTGAAGGTAGTGACATACAATATTGCAACCATTGTCAAATTCCTATCATCTTGTTTTATAAACCTATAATGTTTTTGTATCGGATTTGTTGTTCTTTGTTTGTTTCTTTTGATTTTTTGTCTTTCTTTTCTGTTTCCTTTTAAATAGAAAAAAAAAAAAGGAAGAACAACTGAAGGAATTCATGACCACTCTACAGAGAGTGCTGAAGGATATTCTAGAGAGAGATAAAGATGACCATGGTTCTAGGAACAGCAACAGAGGAGGATCACTAAACATGACAGGCAATTGAACAAAGGGGAAAAGTGAAAGACCAACAGCAGGAGTATAGCATGGCAGAGATGAACTAATGTATGCTGGTTGTAACCATTAATGTAGATGACCTCAACTTACCAACAAAAAGAGAGTGGATCAAGAAACAAGATCCATCAATATACTGTATACAAGAAACACATTTAACTCAAAATGAAATTCACAGACTGAAAATCAAAGGAGAGAAAACAATTGTTCCATGCAACAGGAGACCCATCAGCTACACAATGGATAAGAAAGATACAGTATTTTCATTCAATGGAAAGCTATCCAGCTATAAAGTAGGATAACCTCAAGGTTCTTGCAGGTAAATGGACATAAGTGGAGATCATGCTCATGGGTGAAATGACTTGGACTCATACAGGTGAACACCAAGTTAGCTCCCTAGCATGAAAAACTGAAGGAGTTTGTGGGATCCAAAAAGCACAATAGATATTATGAAAGTGATACGGGAGGGAACACCTAAAAAGGGGAAGTGGTAACCACTGTTAATTTCCTATTATCTTGTTTTGAATTCTTGTATTGTTTTCATAATTTTTTAGGTTTGATTTTATTCTGTCTTCTTTTGTTGGATTTTACTGTGTCTGATGGTATGGACAGCCATTTTGAAGATAATGGAATGTATTATGGTAACCATTGTTGATTTCCTACCATCTTATTTTGAATCCCTATAATGCTTTTGTTTTTTTGTTTTGATTGATTTTATTGTTTTTTAATTTGATTTTATTATATTTGATAACATGGACAGCTACTTTGAAGAAAACAAGACATATTACGGTACACATTATTGATTTCCTATTATTTTGTTTTGAATTCCTATAATGCTTTCATTCTTTTTTTTTTTTTGATTCGTTTTGTTCTGTTTTGGTTTGTTTGATTTTATTGTGTGTGATGGTATGGACAGCTATTTTGAAGAAAACAAGAGACAGTATGGTAGCCATTGTTCATTTCCTGTTGTCTTGTTTTGAAATCCTGTATTGTTTGTATTGTTCTATTCTGATTTGTTTTATTCTGTTTTATTTTGTTTAAAATAAAATTAAAAAAAGAAAAAAGAAAAGTACAGATCAAATCTGACTATTACTCTTTCATCATTCAAATATATAAGATGTACAAAATATTTTCTAATAGATTGCTTTTCCATAGCACTATTAATTTTTTTCTGAATGAAACAATGTAGCATATATGTGTTACAGATTAGTATACATGTTTTTCATTATGTAATAGGGACTAAGATAATAAATTTTTAGAACCATGTAAAAGACTGAATTTTAAGCAGTTAGGGACAGAAATTAAAATATTCATCAGGAGTTTTCTATTTTTAACTATCTTCATTTTTTATTGTCTCATTCAGCTTTCAGCCCACTCCCATCTGTCCTTTACTTCCAGTTTTTATTCAGATCTCTAGCGACTTACTTCCTTAGGTCTCAGTTTAAAAGGGATTTTACAATACTCACTTTAAGTGACCTCTTAGTAACATCTTACATTTCTCAATTCTGCCTCCTTGAAATATTCTCCTGACCCAATATATAATACTCTCATTAATTTACTCTGACATTTATGGTAATTCTTTAGCTTTTTTTTTGGAAATGTTTCCCTATATATGGTTTGCTTTGTTGGAATTACTCAGTGTTATTCCTAGGTCCTCATCTTTTCTCATTTATTATGATTTATATCTACATGTGTCTCCAAAAGCCTTATGTGGTTATAGGTGGGGCTTTTGAGATTTAGGGTGTGTAATGTTGGAATTAAAATTGTGATGCTGGGATAAAGGGTGACCCACCCTGGGTGGGGCTAGCACTACTCAATACATTTACAGCCTGGATATAAAAGGGACAGAAAGAAAATAGTCTGCTGCTACTGCCATTGCTTGCTATTTGCTGTCTTCTGGCTGTCCTGCCATGCCATGGACTGTTCCTCTTCTGCAGTGCTCTTTGCCATTTCACCCAGCCTTGGAGCCAACTGATTACAGACTAAAACCTCTACAAACTGTGAGTTGAAATAAATCTTTCCTCTTTTAACTTGTGGTGTTAGGTATTTTGTTTCAGCCATGAGAAAAGTAACTAAGACATCATTCCATAGACTCTCCCTCATGCATTGCATCCATATTGGTTGGAATACCCAACTCCATATTCCATCCAATGTACCTAATTCAAACACCAGTCTAGAACTTGTTTAACCTAATATTTCAATTCAGACCTCACAAAAGTGCCTCAGGCTCAATGTGTTAGAGCTGAACTTATGTCTCACCTCTTGCTCAACTTGGTAAATGGTCTGAGTATGTCCTACATATTGGAAGTCCCTACCCCGTGTGGTGATGTCAGAAGATGGTGAAAATTTTAAGTGAAGCCTAGTGTCAGAGTAACAGGAACTAAGAGGTTGCTTTTACTAAATAGTACTGACTTTTCATTTAGGCCTGCATATTCTGATGAGTAATGAAAAGCAAGATGAAACCTTTGTATCTTTACCTCCATATTGCTTTTGTCATCTTTCACTCCCTTAAACCTTTGGATCAGATTCTTACTCACTCTGCACATGCACAAACTAATCATTTAAGAAGTGTCTGTATAAAAAGTGGTAATACAAAGTTGGTTAGTCTTGAATTTATTTAACCTCTCTCTTGTCCCTTCAAGGCTGAAAATAACAAGACAAGAGTAAGATATTTTCCAGATTTCAATAAAAGTGAGTCTTGTAGTCAGATCAACCCATGATAAGTACTGAGGCTATGACTACATCCTTCCAAAAATCAAAACAACAACAACAACAGAGGCAGTCATCTCATAATAGGAATCAAAACTTCCTCCACCTCCAAGTGGAAGCAACTATCTCATTATGGGAACCAAGTTGCCCTTTCAAACAACAATTGCTCTGTAAATTTAAGAACACTGCAGATCCAGAGGTGAAATAATGATCAACCAGATCACAGTTTGGCCAAGATTGCTTGACTATGCATATCTTTGCCCTCTGCCTTAATTCATCTCCTATGTAACCCTGAAGCTCTTGCTAGTACCCTAAAGATAGGGTTTCAAATGCAGAGCTCCCCTCATCCCTCCATTTCTTCCTAGTGTGGTCACACAGAATAAGGAATTCCTTTCTTGCTTCACCACCAGTTTTGTGTCTGATTGCACTCCCAAAGTGGTGAGGGTCTGAATTTAGTCAGTTGACACCCCAATTGTGAGGCTTCCTACCCAGAATTCTGGTAATGCTGAGTTCTTATTTCACTGGGGGTAAGGTACCACCCTTGGAAAGGAATACAGTTGTTCTCATAGACCTGGTGTTAGATCTAGGGATACCTTGCTGTTATAAAAGTGCTTCTTCTCTCATTTCATGTGACACTGTGAATTTGTTTTCAGAATTTTAGGGCAAAAGTCCAATTTCTGGAAGTCCCAACAAGTCAGACTTAGCTACTCACCCCAAAATGCCAATCAAAAGGACATAAACTAGTGAACAGTAGAAAAGGAGCTTTAATAAACTTGACTATGTGGAAGGTCGGGGCCAGATGAAAGACTGCCAAATTTATCTTCAAGGTGCTAGCAGAAATCTTGGAATTTTATAGAAAATAGGAAGCAAGGCAAAGATTGTGTAGCTGAAGGACTGGCATAGCTAAATAAATCAGTTTATAAAGACCCAGCTTAGATACTTCATTATAGTAATAGAAAATGGAAGGACACAAACCTATAAAAAGCCTCCCAGTATTAGTAGGAATCCTTCACATACCCAGCTTCTCATATCTTTTATACTATGTGTTGCCTTGATTTATTGATGTTCATTTTTAATAGTTTTCTAAATACATCTACCTGACTTGGATCTTATCACTCATCACTTGAACACAAAATGTTATCCTCTTTAAAGAAGATAGTTTTCCAGATCACCCAAGTCATTTGGTCATCTTTATTCTTTTTCCTACTTTTCAAATCTGGTTGTCCATGAGATTTGTTCATTAATAACTTTTTATATCTACTAGGATAAATTCCAATTTCCTTCACCTTTATAGTACTTAAGGTGCACTTAAGGTGCACACATTGCATTTTTCTCTGGTTAATCAATCATAAGTTCATTAAATAAATTAAAATTACTGAAACTTCAGAAGGAAAACAGCAAATTTTAAAGTTTCCTACACAACTTTTACAGAAGTGTGTGTGTGTGTGTGTGTGTGTGTGTGTGATATTTTAACATTTTTCTTTAGGCCATTAGTGACACAGAACAAGGGTTCACAGCTTACCAAGTTAATACTATGTCACAGGCTTTTGCAAGTTATTGCAAGGTCAACTGTCAAGGAATTGGGGAAAATAGCACAAACAGTCCTACTCAATCAGTTAGTATCAAGGGAATTTATCAAAAGGCAGAGCAGAGAATACAGTTTCTGGATTGAATGTCAAGAAGGGCAAGTTTTAGGATTTGTGTGCCCAGGCATGGACAATCATCATGGCCCTTTGCAGACCACATGTCTCTTTTTGGGAAGAGTTATGCTTTGTATGGGAGATTTTAAGCTTGAGACATCAAAAAGTTATTGAGAGGATGAACTGGCATTTGTGCATGACCATTCTTGAAAAACATCTGCAAGTGAATTTTGGAGGCACTTCCCAAAAACCAATGTAAGCACTTTACAATTTAAGGACTACTTTTGTTTTTTAAAGTCGTAAATGCTAGAAAGCCTATGAGAAACTACTTGCCATCTAGCACAGACCTGATATCTGATAGGTGTTCAAATATTTACTGATTGAATGAATGAGTATAAGAAAACATAACAGTGAAAATATTTTTTGAAGAGGTATGAAATGCTGTGGAGAATGGAATGGCAAGGCCAGCAGGAGCAGACTGACCAAGAAAAAATGTCTCCACCTCAGTGAATAGAGACTATGGTTTAATACCGTCAGCTGCAGAGTGAGGCAGGCCACTTTAGGAACAAACTCCTGAACTTTCAGGAAGTCAGGCATCTCTGGTTCTTTAAAAGACATCTTGGAAGTTATTCTTTATTTTTATTTCAGCTGTAACTCTTTGGAGGAACTTATGAGGAATCAGTCAGGGTCACTAAGTCACTCTGACTAATACTTTTAAGCAATCTAGATTGAACTTGGTTTATTAGAACACTGAAGTGAGCATGCCTGGAAATGTCCTGCCCACCATCTTTCTTTCTTGGATGTATGATCTATGACCACAAATTGGTCATGATCAGAAATGTGCTGACTGCTATACATGCTTTCCTATATACTTAAATACAGTCCCTGAATAAAATATCCACATATTCTTTGCTCAGGGAAAGCACTGCCTTATAGATGATAACACCAGGGCTCTCCTTACCTGTGACAGTTGACACATCATCCTTCATACCCTGGTTTGTACTTACTTAGATGAGTAAACCATTATGTTCATTATAACAAGTTTATATTAGTGTTGCTTATAGTTGAGGAATTGATATAGGCTCATAAATTGTAAAAGATATGTTTAGAACAGCATAGAATAGATAGCAAAACTTGATTAACTCATTTAGTGAACTGTGTGGATCATACTTTTTGGATCATGATTAATCTGTTTTAAAATAGAATTTGTCATTGTAAGTGATGAAAATGTTTCTCAAAACTTTTCTAAAGATATGACAACTAAATAAACTGTTTGGGTCTCAGTGTGGTTAGACTGCAAGGGCTGCATACACTATGGTGATTTGCAAACAAATCTCTCTCAGAAAAACAAGGATAGCTGACGTAGAATCATTGATTTTTCAGGTTAAAATTTTAAATTTCACAAACTGAACTTTCTTTCTCTGTAAGCTTCAGTAAGAGCTCTATGTCATCACTGAGCAATAACAAAATTTTAAAGTTAGGTTCCACGTTGATAATGTTTGTATAGACAAAAATGTCTCATTAGTACTGCTATTCCATTGCCTTAGTGAAAGAAACATGGTATGTGCTGTATTTCTACCTGTAAAGCCCCATTTTCCTTCCTCCTCTTATTGTTAAGTTTAATAAAAACAATACGAAAGTAAAGACAAAGAAAAAATAGAGCAAAAGGATTTGACTGCTGTTTACTTTAAAGGGTATTTTAAAAAATCATTTTGAATCTATTTGTTCTTCTTTATATTACCACAGTGCATAATGACAGCACTTGGAATTAATGTACATCCACGTGCATTACAATGGGCGCCCACTGTAACTTAGCAACAGCTAACCTGGCTTCTTCAGCTTGTTGATTTCCATTGCTGGACCTGGGAGGCCTTAGAAAATTCAATTTACTCTAAATTTCTTACGTTAGCAGTTAAATGTTAAGCTCCTGTTTACAGAAAGCTCTTTTGTGAATTGCCAGTTAGAATTCAGCAAGCTCTGTTCTACGCAGCAGGAGATGCTAGCCATTTCCTAATTTTTTCTGGGGGGTGCAGGGTAGGATAGAAGAAAACAATTTCTCCTTCACACTCTCCCCTGGCCTCAAATATTCTTCCCATGAACCTTGATGGTTCAGATGGTTCACAAATGCAGTACAAAGACCAGAAATGCATCAACTCATTATACTTACACTAGACTTTCAATGCACTGAGAGTTCATTATTCTAAATGAAACGTGAAGAAAGATCCAGACAAACAATCAAGCCAGATATCAATTTGGAACCTAGTTGACTTAAGAAAATTATGAGGATTCAAACCAGTCAAGTCTACATGAATCTGGGACCATCAATTTCTGCCACCTAAATTACAGTTGAGGTGAAACATTCTTGCAGCCCGCAGCAAAGCTCTGTTTTCCATTTTGTTTGTTTGTTTGCTTGTTTTTTGTTTTTTTTTTTGTTTTGTTTTTTTTTTAAACTGGGAATCTAACTCAAGACTTTACACTTACCATGCAGGGACTGTGCCACTGAGCTATGTTCCTTGCCCTGTTTTTTTTTTTTTTTTTTATTCTGTAGCTTCCTAGTGATCATCC
Organism: Dasyprocta punctata; assembly: GCA_004363535.1. Classification (NCBI taxonomy): domain Eukaryota; kingdom Metazoa; phylum Chordata; class Mammalia; order Rodentia; family Dasyproctidae; genus Dasyprocta; species Dasyprocta punctata. The sequence goes on from RJWM01004839.1 coordinate 72,054, forward strand.
AGAGTGGCCATAGGCTGGAGTCATCTGGGATAGGCCCACTGTGGCCAAGATAAAAATCTCACAGTCTGCTCTTTGGTTATCTAGGAGAGCTACAGATGCTATGGTAACAGTTCTGCCTGACTTCAGGAGAAGCAGCTGACAGAGTGACAGCAGCTGACAGTTTTTCTGAGAGAAAACTCAAGAGTCTCCTAGTGCCAAGACAAATGTGATCATCACCAATAGGGGTCCGAAGATTTGGGGATATCAGCTTTGTGCTCTGGTCAGGCAGGGGCCTCCAGGACACCTTAGAGAGGAATCAATGATGGTCCAGAAAGTAGGTACAGGAGAAGGACATGGCACTGTCAGGAATGCAGCCAAAAGTTTGTTCAGGCAGCCACAGAGGTGGCCAGAAAATGCTGAGACTAGCAGCCTTCGTCCACGCTCAGCACACTGAGTAGTAGTAATGAGCCATCTCTCAATTACACCAAGTGCCTCCTGGCTGCTAGAGTGAAAAGCATGTTAACAGCTTAGGCCTCATCTTGGTCACTTTAACCCTATTTGTTTTAACTACGCCTTGTTACTGTGCCAAATGCTACCATTTTAACAATTAAAATCACCATTTCCAAGATAAAAGAGCTGTCAGAAAGAATATGGAGGTTTTAAATGGCAGGAAGTGATTTAAACTCACAGATTGAGGCTATTAAAGTCGAATCTTTTTTGTTGTTGTTGTTGTTTTATTTTTTTAGTCTTCTAACACTCTTCGCACATCTTCTTCTTCAGTTAAAGACATGCTATCTCTGGTGAGGCTAAATATGGCCCTCACTATCTCATCAAAGTATATGGGAGTATAATGTACTATCCCTTTCTGGGTTTTCATTTTTGGTTTCATCTATGAAGTTACATTTCCTTTCCTCAATAAGTCAATTCTCATGCCAAAGAACATGATGACACATGTATCAGAAGGTATCATGAAAAAAGGTCTGTGCTCATTATTTACTGAAACAGATGTACAGGCATTATATCAACTGTTAAGCAAAAATACATGGAGAGTAGTAAGGTGGGGAATGAATGCTAGGGAGAAGGGGCATTCAACTGTACTGTTGAAATTCTGTATTTTTTACATTTTCTTGCACCAATAATGTGTTCATGGATGTTGGATGGAGTCAGTAAAAAAGGTAAATAAATTAAGGGGCAATATCTAGTTTTAATGGTAAAAGTATAAGTCAGGTGTTATAGTTTAAAATAAGTAAAATACAGAGAAGACACTGTCTTAATGGAGTCTTCCCTGACTTTCTTCTTTGATTTTATTTGCTGAAAGCAGTTGTGTGAACATTTTCTGTTCTTGAAGTGTTTCAAAGCAAAACCAAATGCACTGGGCTGCAGTGGCTAGCCAGGTGCTCTGAGTGGCGAAGGTGGTAAACAGGAAGAGCTGAACCTTGGGTGTCTTTCTTCCGCAGCAAAATCTCTTATGTCTGTTACAGGATAAGACTAGCTGTTACAGGATAAGACTGGAAAATAATAAAAAAAATTGTTGAAATATTAATGAGACATCCAGACAAGTCTTGTCTTGCTATAAAACTTCATAAAGAAAACCACATGGGCTTATTTGAGGGCCTAATTAACCAACAGACTACACTTTGAAGGTTCTTGCCTTGCTAAAAATTTGGGGATAAATACCATTTTAAATTATCATCTATTTATTTACCATTTGCGACAATAGGTAAAATAATTTGCTTTTCAATTTTTAAAACAGTAAACCAAAAACATACAAAAATTCAAAAATGAAAGAAACCAAAACCATCCAACATGCCTTCATATAGCTTCCAGATGTTCTGTGAGTTTTCCTATTCTACCCCCTTATGATCTTCTCCATTTTCTTCCTCCATTTGTTCTTCAGTCTGGCAACTGCAAGACAGAAATTTATGCACACAACGCCTTCCTCAGCCCCACAGTTTATACACTTCCTAAGTATCTCCGAAGTTGGAAAGCCTTGGTGGTGTTGTCCATGCACCTGAACCCAACATCCAGTCTCACCTGCCTGTCAGCTCTCTGCACTAAGACCCTCCTCCTGAGCCAGTCTTAGATGACTACTCAGCCTCTTCACTTTCTTCTTGGGAGTCTCTGTCCAAGCTATCCTCACTATCATTACAATGTTATGTATGTATATACAGGAGGGATTCCATCAGGAAAGGCAACTCTCACTACGCTTATCCTCTTTTTCTTGGATGGGAGTTCCAATTCTTCTCTATACACTTTTCATTGGGATACTAATGCAGTAAGCATTCAAGACTCTTTCCTTTTCCATAGAATATGAGGATGTGGAGGTGTTATTGGTGAAAGAGGAAGGTACACGAGAAGATGAAATGCAGGTGGAATTCTCCATCAAATCTGGATATACAGAACATATTGAGGTTACTTATTGGTTTCTAGAAAAGAAAATTTCAAGTCAGGAGATAAGAAGGCCATGAGTGTTTATATGACTTGATACGGGCGTGTCTGCATGAATGTGCTTGGAGGCAAAAAAGACTAGCAAGAAATATTCTGGGTCTGAAGAATTCTCTCTCCTTGCCTCACTTGAGGCTGCAAGAACCTTAGGTGTCTCAGGGGTATCCTCTGGAGAGTTTTGCACTTCTGGAGAGTGAAAGAGAAAGAGTGACAGCAAAACCGCTGACACATAGCACAGTCTGGATCTGTGTCATTCTAAAACAGATATGTTAATTAGGTACTTCGTTACAGACATTGTTACCACCTATGGGAACTTCTTGCACACAAAATAAGTGACAGTTACTGAAATTTTGTGTGTGGTAGATGTCACTTGAATTGGGTACCTTGCATATGATATATTCAGAAATGTATACAGAACAGCGGAAATTGCTCTGTAGTTTAAACATGATGTCAATTCACAAAAGGTTAGATATTATTATTACTATAAATTTCCTAAATTTTATCTTAAGAGCTTGCTAAAATAAGGATATAGAGTACAACTTTTATAAAAATTATACATGTTGGTATACTTATTTTGTTGAATATAGATCATGATAGATGTAGAGATATCAATGTAAATATAAACAGATGGCAGCTAGATACATATAAAAAATTGTTAAATGGTTCTCTAAAAACTGGGTGTGATGCTGTTAAATCTTCAAGTGAAAACTCTAGAAACTTGCTCCCAATTCCTCTTCTGGAAATGTGCCTCCACCTTTTTATTGGATTTTTAACCATCTTAGTTACATTCTTTAGGAGCCTCTTAGAAACAGGACATGAAAAGTGCCCATGGCAAGGTTTGGAAACAAATTCTGGAGGGAAAGAGTCATTTGTATCAGTTGCTAAACAAAGGAATTTGTTCCAGTTCCAAGCCATCCTGCTGTCCAACCTCTCCACTTAGCTTTTCCTCAACCTCATTTCTCCTCCACCCCAGGCCTTTGAGAATGAGTTCCTCTGCGGAAGGGGAGCACAGCAAATAAGAAAGTATCATTGACATAGCTGATTCCATCCTGCTCACCTTCTACCACTCATTTCTCCAAACTCCTTCTCCAGTACACTCTTCCCCAGGAAAACTTACCGTGTCTGGAATAGTGCACTCTCCCTGGGGCTGGAACTGGTGCATTTCCTTTCTCTGTATCTTGGCAAGAATCTTGCAATTAAAACTCCTCCTGACCCCAGCTTTGGAAAGATGTTTTTTAATGTTTGCTTTCATCTATATTTCTTTCTTTCATTCTCTGCATCTTACTCCTCCCCCACCCCGATATTCAGGATTGCAAATGAAAAATTTGTTACTTTTTCAACTTTGAAGAAATTCCATATTCATTATGCATTATCCATTATCCACATTATTTATTGTGTCACAATGTGAACTTAGCTCAGCGTCTAGGATAACACTGTTTAAGATTCTCAAGATCTGGCATGAATGTGTCTTCTACACTCATTGCAGTAAAATGCTGTGTGTTGTTTGCACTGTATGTGGGCTGTTTAAATTCATAACATGTTGGTTTAAATTGGGTTAGAGTTTAAGGTGTGATTTATTTGGTGGGCCCAGATGTGAATATGGGAGGAGTCTGTTAGGACGAAAATAAATATGCATGGACTGCAATGATTAAGGACATGTGTGAATTGTTCACTGTTATTTAGCAGTGTAATGTAATTAGTAAAAATACTCTCTTTAAAATAGAACAATTAGTGTATTTCGGAAATCTAAGTAAATAACCAAAGAACATGAGAATGCAAAAATCAAAGTATATATTAAAAAAAAAACCTTAGAAGCTTTGAAAATAAACCAAACACAGAAAGATAGATATTGCATGGTTTTCCTCATATGAGAAACTCAAATTATAAATAAAGACCAAAATAAAAGAAGAAAAAAAAGAACCTTTAGAAAATATGTAAGGAATCTAGGATTGGAGGGCGAGATGTGGGAAGAGAGGAGCAGAAGGGTAGAAGGATTAAAGTGCCCTATACTAGGTACTAACTCTCCGCAATACTGTTATTTGATATATATTGGAAACATGTAGTAATAATTTTTAAAGAAAAAAAAGCAGAGAACTATATGAAGATCTAAAATATATAAGGGTACAGAGAAAAGTACATAGAATTAAGTAGATAATAATATGACTGCATTAGAAAAAAATTTTAAATTCTAGTTAGATTAATGTAGAAATACAAAAACATGATTTTATCAGACAAAAATGTGTTAATATAGTAAAATATGGACAACACAATGCTAAACATGTTGTCTTACTTTCTCTACAATGAATATAATCCTAATCCTCAGCAAAATACAATGAATTCATTATTTGTATTTATTTTATTATATGCAGTAATGAGAAAAAATAAGTTGTAGTCATATGCATCACAAATAAAGTTCTCAAATACGAGGAGGAGTGAGAGGAGTGAGACACAAAGTATGTATTTTCACCTCTATTTATACAGAGTTCATTAATAAACAGAGATAAAGAATGTAGGTTTGTCGGGAAGTTGGAGTGGTGATTACTATTTACATTATAGGAACAAAAACTGAATACACAGAATTCATACATACATGGAAGATTATAAAGAAATGAGAGATGAGGTCGGAGGTGCAGATGAGCCTGTGTAGTCCCCTATATGTGAGAATATTGACTGGGAAAATACATGGATGTGATGTGTTCTTGGGCTTCTCTGTAATATGACTTCAGTGTGATTCTTCTTAGGATCATATTAATTTGGACCCCATTTTAAACCATTAGTGTTTTCACATCTTCCTAATGCGTTTGGAAGCTAGAGTGTGACAATGTTGCTGGAGCAGTTGACCTTGACCTTCCAACTGGGGAGACTTACTGATCACAGCGGCAGAATAACAGCATCTGAGTCTGATATGGAATCAGGCTGAGCCCTGCACCCAGAACACAAGGAACCTGGGACCTGATATCAATCTTCCAGATCAAGTGGGGCAGATGGATCAAGTCTCAAAGAAGATGTAAGAAGATGGCAGCCATTGACTTTGGTGTCATTGCCCTCTTCCTGCTGTGGTTGGCTGTTTTCAAGACTTATCATTGCTCCCACTGCTGCTTATACTCAAACTACATGGAGGAACATTTTCAATTTCTTTGTGAACTCAGTAGCATCATATCACCTGATAGACAGAGACATTCAGTTCAGTTGTGGGATATGCCTAGACCCTAAGTAACTTTTGTATCTTATTTAATAATCCCTCTTTACTTGCACAAAATAATTTGTTTTTATGAAAGTGCTTTATGGAAAAAAACAATGATCACTGGCTTCCTGTCTTGAGTTGGGACCAATAACATCAGTTTCTACTCTGTGGATTATCTTGTTGTCAACTCAACTCTCCTGAACAATAAAAGTAAGAGACACCATTTTTTGTTTTGTGCTTATGGCTATTTATCTTTCTTTAAGCAAATCCTATGAGTCTCATAGTTGACGTGTTTAGTGAATATATGTAACCTCCATCCTCAGGGATAAAAATTGTGGTTCCTATTACTAAAAAATTTAAGCATAGAATAATACTGATTCTGCCAAGGCATGTTAGAGATCACTTTATTTGCATAGTGTGTCATTTGAACAAAGATAATTACCTTCCAGTTTTCAGGTTATTCAGACTACTACTGTTCTATAGGTGATTACATTTGCTACTAAGGAAAATGAATAAAAGTAAACCATGCCAATTCCATAGACATGCAAATCTCTGTATCTCTCCATGTCCTTTCCTTTTTAAGTTGACTGGTAAGTTGAAAACCCTGGGTCTTTTGTTAGTTACTCGAACTATTTTAATGAAGTCAGTTTCTAAGATTTTACTAAGTGGCAAATAATCTGATGTGATATGTAGTAAGGGGTAATTATGTTCAATGCTAATATTTATCTTCCTCTGGTCTACGTTTTGGAGTTTTTTGTATTTATAAATAAATGTGAGTAGGAACTTCGCATATTCTGTGATTTGTAATCAAAATCATTTTTGAATACGTACTCATATTAATGAAAGTGAACAGAAGTCACCTTCACTCTCCAGAGCTCTATGAGACAGCCATAGGAAAACACAAAAGTCTCAAACTATGAAGTAGTAGATTATTCTCAGAAATATGAGCCAGGCTTTGGAATGTGTGGCTTGAGTTCAATCTGTCCCCCTCACGTCACTGTACAATGACTCCCCATCACAGGAGTTGCTACTTTACTGTTAGTCTTCTAGGTAACCACAACAGTTTGGTTTCCAATTGTCCCACAGAGACCCAGATCATCTTAATTCACAGTTAAATAACGTGTTTACATAAATTTGTGTGCTTATGTGTGCATGTGTCCTATTTTTTTCTTACATTTCATGTAGCAGCCCTGCCTGAACAAATTCATAGTGTGAAACCATGTAGTTTCTACTCCTGATAAAATCTTTGTAACCTTATACTCATTCCTGTATACATCGGTGTTTGGATGTTTTTTTTTTTTTTTCTAAAATACTTTGATTACTTCTCTGAGCCACTGTTTGTTCTTCATCAAAAGAAAAAAAAATCTGCTAGAGCATCATTTACTTCCTTTAGACAGAAGATATATTTTGCAAAGCAAACTTAGTCTAGATTATGTCTACAGCAGAGAAGCCCAGAGGGGCTTTTGTCTAGAAGGCCAGGTTTTAAGCCACGGAGACAAGACCTACATCACCTGAAGCTTCTTCTCTCTAGGAGAGCCCTTCTCTCCACGATCCCTCAGGAAGGTAGACATAGGTTTTTCCCTTTCTATCTTTTAGTCACTTCTCCCTCTATTTTATCTTTTTCTCCTCTGCAACTGAACCACAAAGTACAAATCCACTTTCACTGATTCTCAATTTCTGATTCCCAGTCCTAGAGAATATGTGAACACATGCTTTTTGATTTTCTTGTGTGTGTTGAAAGTGTTTGGTCTCCAGAAGTTTTCTCTTTATGCTTTATAGTTTAATTCTTTGGAGAATTCATGATGTCAGGTAATTTTCTATCTTAAATTGCTCTTGTGGAGTTAGTTGATGACAATGAAATTTGTACACATGAATCAACATATTAACATAAGACACTGTCCACTGGATCACTGTCCTTTCCAATGCTCAGGAGGATACTATGGTTGATACAATGTGAATTATCGCGAAGGCCTCCTCAGTGGTTGAAGACCCGGATTCTATGAATTGCTGAGGAACTATCAGTGACCTAACACTTCAGCACTCCATCAGTAGTCATAGCACTGCAGGGTTGCTAACATGCATTGCTTAACATTCACTTAAAATTTCATATCCTACACTTTATAACAAAACTGGACATACATGATACATACTACACAAGTGGAATCCTTTTATGTGTCTAGGGAAATCACTGCAACTTCATGGCTTAAGCTACAAATGCATTATCTTACAGTTGTTGAATTCAAAAGTGCAAGATGAGCCTTAAAGCCTACTATGAAGGTGTCATCAGAGCCGATTTTGTCTAAGTTTACATAATAATATTTCCTTTCCTTTTTCAGGCTTCTAGAACATGCCTGCATTCCTTAGCTCTTTTTACTGTCTTCCTCTTCAAGAAGCATCATTCTAACTTTGATTTTACATTCTCACATAGTCAGCCTCACACCTCACATCTCCAGTCTGTAATCCTCTTAGTTATCGCTCATATAAACCAGTGTGATTACACTGGCCTCACCCAGATAATCCAGGATCATCTCCTCATTTCAAACATTGTTGATTTATTCCACCTGTAAAGCCCCTTTTGTCTTACAAGGTAACAACATATCAATTGGTTCCAGAGAACAGGAAGTTGACCTTTTGAGAGGAATGGGAGAAGGGCTTTTTTCAGCCTACCTTAGTAAGAGAAAGTCACAGAGTAGCATAGAGAATACACTTATACTAAAGTACAGTAGTATGAGACTAAAAAGGCAATACTGAGCAAAAAACGATAGGAAAAGCACATGACATCGGATCTTTGTAAACATGCTGAATTAAACAAACTAGAAAGAAATAAAGAAAACTTCAGCTTGAAATGAGGCATTAGATTAGGAATTGGACAATTATATGACAATGTTTAGTGCTATAACTTTGGCAACTAGTGTCAATAAACAAGAGCACCACATAGGGTGACAATCAGTGTAGAGAAATAAATATGAAGAATTTAGAGCTGTGCTAAACAAGTTCAAACAGAATAAATAAATTAGAATCAGAAATAAACAGAATCAAGCCTAAATTTTGATGACTGATACAGAGATTTATGATAAAACAAATGTAGAGGAAAGAGACAGAGATATAATTAGAAGTAAACTGACATAAAAATCAAATGATGTAACAAATAATTACTTTCTAAAGTCATCTATAGATAACCTAAATAATTATTTTGGGTATAGTATAATAAAATATTCATTGAATGAAAGACTAAAACCACAAGTGAAAAGCTACTTAATTGTTCAGGGAAAAAACATAATAGAAGATAATTTGTAGAAATCAGAACCTCCAGGTACATTGTTGATCTTAAAGAATAAAACAATGTTCTTTAGGTCTCATGGGAGCAAATTGTTTTGCTCCCTTTGCAGAGAAAAGGAGAGGAAAATTTGTCAACTGACCCATATAAATTCTGAGACCCATAGTATTAGAATTTTTTTTTTTTTAACAGTGGCAGAAGAAAACAAAAGTGAAGCACTGGGGAGAAACTGGCTCTGGGGTGAACCTGGGCCTAAGAAAGAGAAAAAAGAGGGTAAGAGTAAAGATAAAGTATGTGCTGCTTCTAGGAAACAGCATGGCTATGGTGGAAAGTGACCACAGCCAGGAATTTCTCTGCCTACTGCAAATATGAATGTGCATACTGGTGATATCAGCCCTCACTGTTAACCTACGGGGAGCTGTAGAAGGAAGGACCAAAGCACAAGGTTTGTTCCAATTTAAAGTTTTATCCCCGAGAGTCCCTTTGGTGTGTGCACTGAGCCAGCATGCGCATGCACGCGTAATGTGTGTGTTTGTTCCTCTAATCCTATTATTTTACTTTGTTCTTTTGCATTGAATAAATATTATCTAATATAGCATGCTTAATTTCTTAATTATTTTAATATGTATTCTTTTATTTGCTTAATGTTTTCTCTAAAACTTACACTATACACCTTAGTTTATTCAAGTTTACTTCGAATTTACACTTAAAACTACTCTTCTGTATACTTTTTCTGCTTCCTTCTTTTTATGTCAATATGACAACATAGCAATGTTAATGGTTGCATATTAAGATATTATTAAAACCAACAATGTGTTATTGAAATTATTGATGTAGTTATATCCTTTTCAAAGAACTGAGAAAAAGAAGAAAATCAAACATACATATTAATAGATTCAGTCATATTAATAATTTCACGTATTGTGATTTTATTAATTTTTTGCTGTAAGTTTATATCTACCATCTGGTGTCAATTCCTTTTTTCAAAACAGCTTTATTCACACATATCTCTTCTGTGCTATTATTGTCAAACATATTACATTTAACAGTGTAATTATGTACCTGTTTTTATATACTGGCATTAAAGCAGGTTAAGAGAAGGAAGAAGAAGAATTATGTAATTTTAATGGTTATATAGTTATCTAAATAATTGCCTTTATTTTTACTCTTTTTGCTTCTTATTGTGTTTTTGAATTATTGTCTGCTATCAATTATTTTCAGCCTGAGAAAATTAAATGACTCAAGTTAAATTAACCTAGCTGTAGATTTTGAAAAGACCAACAAAATAAGCAAAGTTTGGAGAAAAAGGTGTTAAAGAGAAGAGAAAAAAAGAACATAAAAATCTGAATTTAAAAAAAAAATAACAGATTTTCAATTATTTAAGTCACGATTATTGAATAATCGGCACATACCAGACATAAATCTGTGCAGTGAGAGTTCAGAAGCAAAACTCACTATCTAATGTGGAGAATAAAAATAAGTTAAACAGGAAGAAGAATTATTAAGCTGCATAGAAAGATAGGAAGAAGTTAACAATTTTTTTGCAGTGAGTCAAATGTTTATACTATTGTCCCACTGCCTGTTAGGAATTGTTCTCTTACACCATGTTCAAGGTGATCTCTGTTTTCAGCATTATGATGATCTGAGTGTGAATCTCTTTGCATTCATATTAATTTGAGTCTGCTGAACTTCTTGGTCATATAGGATTTATATTTGCAAATAAAATTTAGGAAATTTTAGTCCTTATTTCTACAAATAGATTTTTTTTCTGATTGTTTCTGTTTCTCTAGTTCTTTTATGCTGTTGGTGTATTTAATGGAGTTAAAATTTCCCAGTCTTTCTGTATTTCTTATTTTTTCTGTTTACTCTTCAAATTTTGTCATTTCTACCAATTTATCTTCAACTGTGCCAACTCTTCTGCCTCCTCAAATTATGTGCTTTGACCCTTCAACTAAATTTTTCATCTGGCTTATTGTATTTTTCAAATTTAGAATTTTTTATTTTTTCATGTATTTTATTTTATTGTTATTCTTTCTTGAATAACAATAGATTTAGATTAATTAGTTAATAGACGAATTTTCAGTTTTTCGTATTTTCCGTTAATTCTTTAGAAATAATTTTCTTTAAGGAGACTTGCAATTTTGTTTTGAAACCCTTGTCTGTTGACTGTAACTTCTAGGCCATTTAAAGCAGTTTGTATCTCTTATTTTTCCCCTGTTTACAGTTGGTCTTTCCTGCTTGTTTCTCACAATTTCTGTTGACTATATAGTTTAGATAATACAGTGCAGCAACTCTGGGTTCTGGTGTTCTTCTCTGGCCACAGAGCTTTTCGTTTCTGTTTGCTTGTTTATTTTTGTTAACTTGCCTAGACTAGTTAAATCCTTTTCTCCTACTGTATATAGCCACTGATGTCACTCCTCAAAGCACAGATTCATACTAAAGATGCCCTGTCCACCAGAGATGCCTATGGTTTTAGCAGGAATCTTTTTGGTAGCCTCTTTTCTCATTCTTCTTGTTGAGATCCAGACCAATCTGTACCTATTGCTGTTACATTCAGCTGTTCACCCCTTTTCATTCCTAGCTGATAACTGTGTATATTACCCCACTTTCTAATTCAGCTGAAGTCAGTTTCACGTTGCCAGATTTTGAGGCTGGTTCTGGAGTAGAATTTCTACACTATAAAATGGAAGCTAAAGAGAAGAGTGGCTGAGTTACTCTTTACTGCAGCTCCAACTGGATGCCACCTATGAAGTTGGAGCTTCGTGTTTGCATATGTTGAAGGTAAAAATGGTGCTGCCCTTGGATTCAGCCCTTTCCCAGTAGGGGTCCTTTACAGTCCCAAGCTAGAGAGAATGGTACCTGCTAATATTTACTGAATAGCAGCATAAATGAGAAAATATCTAGCTTGCCCTTTCTTCTGAAAGAAAAAGAGCTGTTACTTTGCAACAGCAAGTTGCGTGAAAAAGAAACACTGCTTTCCTTCCCAACTGTCTTGTCCAAATTCTTTCTAGGTAAGGAAAATTCAGAGTGGGAGAAGTGGTCCCTCCTGAATGCAGCCACCTGCTTGTGGACGCTTCTGTAACACAGAACCGTGAGAAGAGGGATCTGCTAACCTTTCCCGGCAGCTGAAGCCACCTGGAACAGTGCTTTCACTACAGGTGACGAGGAAATCTGGGACTGCTCACTGATCTACTGAATCCCGTGAAACAGTATTTTTGAGTGACAAAGGTCTGACTCTGTCTAGCTTGAATGTCACAGCTTCGCAGTCTTTTTACTGAGCTTCCCCGGATCTCTTGAGTAAGTGTTTCTCGATGTATCTAAGCCCTATGATTAATTGCCAGTCTTTACATAATTGTCCTTGCTAAATTTGACCAGTTTAATATGTGTCTCTGGTTTTGTTTAGTTTCTGACACTGCCTTCAAGATCTTGGTCATACATACCTCTTTTTTGGAATGTCTTTGATAACTCATTCTCCTGTTTCTGTCTAAAAACATCATGTACTGTCTTACTTCAGTACATGACGGTTTTGAAATTCATTGAATTTGTTGTGCAATACATTCTAACATGAAAGTTTTGTATGATACTCATCATTTAGTACTCAACAGACAAGCTAGAACTTGTTGATGTCGATTATCTGTGGCGTGCTACTCTTTGAAACGCAATTTAAAAATCATCTGTGAGCCAGGTATAGTGGTTCATACCTGTAATCCCAGCACTCAGCAGCCCAAGCCAAAAGGATTGCTGCAAGTTCAGGGCCAACCTGGGCTACTAAGTGAGTTGAAGACCACCCTGAACTGCATAGTGAAACCCTGTTTCAAAACAGAAACAAAACCAAAACAAAACAAAAAATCTGTGAGTCTTCAAAACTAATTTCAATGATCTTTTAGTACTAATTTATATGTATATAATATATAATATATGTATATTAAACCTGTTTCTATCATTAAAAACTTAAGTTGCATCTTTTTTGGTTTTTCTTCAGCAAAGTAAGTGAAACAGGTGTAAATAAATTTTACTTTCTGTGTTTTTTTAGCTTAGTGCTCAGGTATTTTATGTCAATGTACGGTTGCTGTATGTGATGTCAATAGGAAGTTTGTGATAATTTAGTTCAATTAAATAGGACACTTGTTTTGGAAAGCTGAGAAAAAACTTGATAAATTAGTGTGAAAGGAATTTTTGATTAATGAAAAAAATATGATTAAAAGGCTTAGTTCTTGTAGCACCAAGTTTTAGATTCACATTTGGATTTATAAGAATGAAAGCAAATGGAATGTGATTTGATTGACCCAATTTATTGTATGTACATGCTTTTTATAGCATCTCATGGTACACTGGGGAATGTTCTTCCTCTGTAAGAAGAAATTCTCCTATGTCAAATTTTTAATTCAGTCACAAGTTCCCTTTATATGTGTTCTATTTTGGAATTGAGAATATTATAAAATCTGGAATTTTTCAATGAGTATTCCCTCTACAATAATGCATTTTCTTGTCAAGATCTCTGCCCCATAGAAGAATACACTTTTTTATCTTTCTTCACAAACCGATTAAAAAGTTTGGAGGAAAGCTGTCCAAAAAGCTTTTCCTATAACTTCCTGAGGCAAGTAAATTTAATCTGGTTGTTTCCTCAATTTTCTTGAGTTCTTGTTTTGATTCATTTTAAAATATAGCAGAGAAAGATAAATGAAAGATGGGAAAGTGGGAATCAATAAAATAGACCCCGACCAGATGTTAAGTAAGATGATGATCTAGTAAAGATATATAATTCATAATGTAGCAGTGGTGCTAAAAGAAACTCAATATTTTAAATTAAATTAGATGAATAAATTATTCAAAACAGTATGTGATTACTATGAAATAAGTTAAAAATCCAAAAATTAAGGTAGAAGCTAAAATATCTCTTTCGCTTGGAAAATATAAACCAGTTGATTAATCAACTAACAACAAAAGTAATATATTAGTGAAACAAAAGAAAAAGAAAAAAGATTCTTTTAAATAATGAGAATAATCAGAGTAGGAATTATTTGGAGATTGATACAATGAAAGCGCAAGACATAAAACTATACAAGATTTATTTGGGGGGAATAGTTTGGGGTTAAAAGCATGTATAAACTAAGTATTCAGCCCCAGATGCTAAGAAAACAAACAAATAACCAAAATGAATGTTCTAAAGCACTCAGTAGATTATTAAAAATAATTCTAGTTAAATTAGATAGAGATTTTGAAAAGACCAAAAATAAAAATAAACACAGTTTTGGGAAAAAGATTCTAAAGGGGGAGGAGTGACAAAAGAACATACACGATATAAATGAAAGAAGTCAGGCATGGTGGCACATGCATTTAATCCCAGCACTCAGGAAGCTGAGGCAAGAGGATCATTGCAAGTTTGAGACCAGCCTGGGCTCACCACCAGCCTGAACTGTTTAGGAAGAACCAGTTTCAAAAAGACTATATAAAGACTACATATATATGTATATATAATATATGTATATAATATATATAATACATGTGTGTATATATATATGAAAGACAAAGTATAGTCATCAATCTTTATTACATTTTTGTGATACAAAACCAATACATACTAGACATTAGTATAAAATTTAAGAGTTCAGAAGCGAAACAGACACAATCCTTTCGTTTGTAGAATTTGCAATCTAGCACGGAGAGACAGCAACAAGTCAATAAGCAAGACGAGTTACTTAAGGAACCAGTTTGCAATTTTAAAATAGGATGGTAAAGGAAGACCTCACTGAGAAGTAAAGTTAGCCAAACACCTAAAGGAAGTATTTGTGTAAACTTCTCACATCTTGTGGGAAGCACTTTAGGTAAACAAAGTAGCTCTCTGGCATAGGAGCTCACCTGGGTTATTTGAGGAAAGCTAAAGATCCCTAGGATAAAATTGAGCAGGGATCATTGGTAGTAGAAAATGAAACTAAATAATGAGTAAAGCAATTGACTCTATGTGACATTATAGATCATTTTAAGGACTTGAGAGTGAATTGAAATGAGTTGCAATATCTATTGAAGAAACGTGTGACAAAAATCAACTTTGTCTTCTTTATATAGAAAATGATAAAGAATAGGAGTTCAGAAGCAAAAAGAATATTTAGGAGACTACCTTAAAAACCTAAGGGGGAAATAAAGGTGGCTTTCACCAAACTAGTGGTCATAGAAGAAAGAAATAATATGCAGACAGACCACAAAACATGTATACACATGTACACACTTCAGGAAAAGAAAAATACTATGATGTTTTTTCAACATATGGTGTTACCCTTGTCTAGGGGACCCTAGAGAATTTAGTATATTGCAGAAAACCCACTACACTGCTGGTCTGTAGAGAAGAAACTGTAATTACTTTGACCAAGAAATCTCAAATCTCAATGACCAAAGTTATGCAAGCAGCAGTTCATCATACTAATAAATGTCTGGAAGCTAATGGCCACTATTTCAGGCTCCTCTTGCAATGGTAGAGACCAAAGGTAACTTGTATTAATTTCATGATGTGTCAATCAATTTACTATTGAAATATTTATACTAGTTTTGAAAAGACAAAAATATGGTTGTTAGAGGGTAGGAAGTATGATATTATTATGATGAATGAATATTTTAAACTATAGGTAATAATGAGGCAAAGGCTACAAAAATGAAAGTAATAGTTGAAGAAAATGTAAGAGATAATAGATGTAAAATAATGGCCTGTATAGATATATATGAATATTAGAATTCGAATATTGAATTTCTATGAACATAAGCACGTATTTGACTCAAAAAATATTTGGGAAAGATCAATTAATCTCTGCAATAACATAAAAATATATGACAAGTTAATCAAATGTCAGAAAAGAAAAATTGTGTTTGGAATTTTAACTGGATGTGTTCTAACCTTCAAAATAAACATCCATTAAAAAAATAAATAATGGCATATGGTTATCAAATTATAACACATCTACTCAAAATATTTATGACCATTCAAAGAATAACATGAGTTTGTACAACCCGAAATAGAAACTGAAAAATAATAAGTTTGTTAGTGAAAATCATTTCAGAACAATGAGGCATAGCATAAACAATTTGTTATATGGTTTATCTTAAAGAACATACAAATGCATGAATATTTTTAGGGGACACAAAATCTTTGAAGTTTTACCCATGAAAGAATTAGGAAGTCTCGAATAAAAATAAATTCATATTTTTCAATGCAAACACATTAACTGACATGAAATTTTTGTTGGTACTCAGGACTGAACTGAGGCAGTACTGAACTTACATCACAAGCCCTTTCTTTTCTATTTATTTGTTTATTTATTAAATTTTGAAACAAAATCTTGATAAATTACCCAAGCTCACCTTGAACTTTCAATTCAAGCATCAACCTGTCGCACAGCTGGGATTATAGTCCCTGCCAGGATTTTTCAATAGGAGTATGTACATGTTCTTTCTCATTGAAAAAATGTAATGATAAAAAATTCCATTATACATTTTCCTTGTTTATATGCTGTCTATATTATACTGAGTTACAGTTACAAATAATATAGCTATGCATTAAACTTTTAATACTTTGAATGGAACAATTTTTATATAAAAGGGTAAAGATTAAAAACAAGTTATTAATGACAATAATTAATATAGTAAAATACTACAAATTTAACATGTTTATATGCTAGCATAAATCCCAAAGAGCACAGTCTTCTATTTAATGACTGAATTCTGTTTCTCTATTCAGGAGTAGAAATGTTGGTTTTCACCTCCAGCTTTCTATAGCTTTTTATATTCATTAAGAGAATAGTTAATAATTTTTATGATCATCTAAATTCAATTTTTCATACTTGATTGTACCTTCTTCAGCTTTCAATCTTTTCTTCATTTGCATGACTTGTATTAATTACTTATAAGATTTTATTAAAATACGAAAGGAAGGTTGTCATTTTTGTTATTGCTCTCTTTAATTCATAAGTTGATTTTTATATGTTTGTGCACACACACCTGCATACTGCATTATAGTTTTGAGCAATGATGCTTAAGTGTAGCACTCGTATGTGATACATAAAATAAATGTTTAAGAATATTGATGGTATTCAAAATTAAATTTGTATACGCACAAAATCACAATTTTAGTTCTTGAAGATTTTTTAAGCACAATGTTATCTTCGAATATTCTTTGAATCAACAAAAAGATCCACCTAGAAATGTATAGTTTTGGAGAAAATAGATACTTAATGGTGACATAATTATTATTTTTTAAAAAATCATATAGTGCCACCAGAGAAGGTGGCACATGCCTCTAATCCCCACACTTGGGAGGCTGAGGTAGAAGGATCACTGTGAGTTCAAAGCCAGCCTGGGCTACATAGTGAGACCCGGTCTCAAAAAAAAAAAAAAAATCATATAGTAATTCCTTTGTCATAGTCAACTCCCGTAGTGGTAACCTGAACATAACTGTCCTGGAATCTACTTTCTGTGTTCAGTCACATACTTTTCCACCTCTCCCATGCCTCTACATTCTGTAAACCCCCTTTTAAAAGAGAAACTTCAATTTCTGTTTTGAATTTTCCCATTCTTGATATTATTTCTCATTCTGAACACCATGTTTACTTATTTCAAAATTAAGTTCATGAGTCATTTTTTCTCCTGTACTCTGAGGCTGTCATTTTTAAAAACACAAGGTTCTACTCTCTAGTATATTAAATTGTATAGTTTACAACCCAATTTAAGATCTTTAATACTTTGGGGCAATTATCGGACTTGTCCCTGATGGGTTCTGTTCAATGTGTTTTGCATTCATCAGTCTCATTAGACTCACTAACACTATAATTTCCTTCTAGAAAATTATCTTTCATTCTGTCTAACAATGCAATAGATGGCATACTTTAAGTTAATTTCTTATTTTCAGTCATTCATACACTCAATCTAAAGGCTTACTCTTATTGTATAATATCAAAATTTTGTATTGTTAAAGAAAGAACAGAATATGGCTCCCACTTGAGGGATCCAGAGACTGATGGAAAACATTGATATAAGTACTGTATTCATCAAGCTAAGGATTATGAATGAGTATGCAGTATACCTACTGCATGGACATCACTGGAAAAACAATTCCAGTAGAAATCTGCATAGATAACAAATATATATTGCCATGTATTTTGAAAAGAATATTCCAAGCAAATCCATCAGTATGGGGAACGTATTTTGAGTATAGAAAATGAGTATGGGGTTTAAGAAGTTATAAGTATTTATTTGTGGTTAAATTGGAAGAATTTTTTCAACTATGCATTTTTAAAAAGACAATATTAATCATAAGGTGGCTCAGAATGTGAAAAAATGAAAGACAAATAGGAGTTTGAGAACTTCTACAATAGTTCAGTGATTAAATGGTATCTACAATGAGACAGAGGCATTGCAATGAGAAAAGAGCAATGACAGACACTGAAGAGCCAAATGCAAAATTTTGGATATGAAGAAAGTCCAGGGTCTGAGAGAGAAAGATGAGTCCATTTTGTTACTGATATCTGAGATTGCAGTATAGGAAGAATGATGATTTAGTAAAGGAAAGATGTTGAGTTCTATCTTGTCCATATTGAAGTAGTGGTACAATTTAAACCCTCAGAAAGAGATTTGTATGCGTTTGAGTATCTTAGGACGCTAAATATAACACCAGCTTTCTCCCCTTCAAAAATATCTCCCTGAAAACAAAGAGTGCTTTATATTTGAATCCTTACCAGAGCTCTTGTGTCACAGGGGTATTTCGATTTATCTTTTTTCAATTACTTTTTTTTTTGGAGTACAAAAGTAATGCCGAAAGAATAAACACTTGTCCGAAATTACTTCAATCAATGCTAATTTGGGATACTTACAGAGGTCGCCAATACAAAAGTATGAGACAAGGCAAAGAAAATTAACACCAATTAGTCATTATTCCTAGGAGGGTAACCTTGACGATTTGTAGGTCACATGTCATTATAAACAAGGTCATTACATAATTTAAAGATGTAATAGAGAAAATGATTATGTAGCAGAGATCACAAAGATATTTCAAGAGAAGTGTAACAAAAAATGTATTCTAAGTGACACAAATGACTTACTTGAGGTTTTGGATAAGACTTAAGCAACAGCATAATCTGTGCCTTTGACACTGACCACATCTTGAACAATATAGGTGGTTATGAAGATGACATAAAAATAAATTCCAATGACAGAAATCCAAAACTCTGATAAATTAAATTCTGAAGTTGAAAGTTAAAAATGGAACAAAATTGTTTTATTATTTTAATTATATATGGTTTTAAATATGTATTTATAAGTAAATCAAATATTATGTGAGACTTTTAAATGTTTAATCTATAGTCCACTGGTAGAGTACATGCTTAAAATTCCCTTTGGGAATATGGAAGGTTATTTTCTGTTTGTTTCAGCATCTACATGAAATAAATCTGGACTCACAACAGCAGTATATGCCATATATGGGCCAAATTGGAGGTGGTCACTGTTGCATAATGAAGACTGAAATTGAAGGCATTTTGGACAAGCATCAGGCAATCACCCTGGGGGACTAGCTCACATTCTGGAAAGAATGAAAAGAGATCAAAACCAGGTCTGTGAACAATGCTTTAAAAGTTTCACTCAAAATCCTAAAGTCTGCTTAAATTCTTGCTATAAATGCCAATGGAAATCTTTATTATTCAAGCTAGTTTGAATTCAGTATTCTTTTATGTGCAACCCAATTCAACTGTAGTAAGTTTCAGTGTTCTCTATTCTTCCTTGAATATAGTCACTTTCCTTTTCCTGTTGCAAAAGCTATTTTCCATGCCCTGAGTTCTCCCACATTTAGGGACTGTCCCAACTGAGTTTCTATGCATAGTGTTATAACACCTGTTGACTCTGCTCATACTTAGTAATGGATCTATACCTCATCTGATGGCATAGTGCTTTTTATCTTCCAGTTCTATTTAAATTCTCCAAGACATAACCAGGCACTTTCTATAAATACCATCTGCTCCAGTGATACACCACTAAGTACATCTCTTTCATAGCCTGTGGTCTATATAAGCTGCCTCTAATCTCTGTGTTAGAGAAGTCTTTTACCTGATTCTCTGATAAGTAAACAACTTGTGTTTTAATACTCAGTTTAATTTCAATTCCATTAGTAATCTTTTTTTCCCCTGTGCAGAAAAGTATTTCTCTCACTTTGTTTCCATTGTACTATTTGGCATTCTCCTACTGGTTAATTACAGGCTTTTATTTGTAGTTGTTTACTACATTGCAACACCTTTATGACAGAAATTATATTTCATGCATCTTTTTTTTTCTAGGAACTTAACAGTACTTTACAGATATCCTTGGATAACAATCATAAATTCTAGGCAGGAGAAAAAGAGGACAAAGGGAGGGAGGAAGAAAAAACAGAGACCAGTTTAGAAGTATCGGGGACCCGGCCTAGATCCCCAATCTTCCGAACTACTGTACAGCGAGGGCTTAAATAAATGAGACAAGTGGTATGATTTTAGAGCTCCAGGAGGATCAAAGCCCCTGCAGAGTTCTTGACTCTGCAGCTATCATGAGGGCTAAGACAAAGAGTTTCTCTAGATATATTTTCAAATAGACAAAGAGAGGGGATACTGAGGGAGGTGCTGAGGGTCGTGCCGGAACTGAGCAGGACTTGGGAGTCACTTTAAGGACATCTCCAAGTAGGAAGGAATGCCAGAAATGGAGAACGATTTTATCTCCAAGATGGCCTTTATGATGGGACTGTGATGCCCTGCAGAGTAAGATGCCTGCAGGGCAGTCTCTATTAACATAATTAATTATGGAATCAATATGTCCTCAGCTGCGACTTTCTTTACCTTGCCTTTTGAGGTATCTCTGACCTCATTGGCCACTGCAGGACTCAGTCAGGACCAGTGATTCATAGAGTTTCCTTACTATGAATCAGCTCCCATCACCAGGCAAGGGGCCTAGGCCTAGGACAGGCTCACAGATAAATAAAATGCCAATTAGTAAATTTAAATCCTGCTCAGAACTGCTTCGTAGCAGTCTCCAACAAGAAGGGAGAAGTAAAATCTAAGCATAAGAGGCAGTTTTTGTAAATGATGAGTATAACCAGTACTAATCACAGATGACTGTTAAGAAATGATTCACAAAATATGTAAATATACCTCCATTAGGAATAATAGTTTTCAATAGTCATGTATTGCTTGAAACTAAGAAAATATATTTTATTAAGGGTCATAAAAACAATTTAGTTTCAGTTTAAAAGTCAAAGCATGAAGAATCCCCAAATATATTACTTTGAAAAGCCAAACTTGGTCAAATAACATATTTTTAGCAAAGTATCAGAAACCACAAATATACAGACTAGCCCAGCATTCCCATGGATACAATTATGAGAGAAAGTCATGTCTGATGGGAACCATGAAAATTTCCAGGAATCAAGCCATAAGATGACAGAGAATATTCTGAAATAGAAAGGCAAAAATGCTTTTTCTATGTTCATGGTCATTTAAACATATATTCTAACTCAGTAATGAAATCTTTGAGAAATCAGTACCCCTGCTTTGATTTGTTTACAGTTTGTTCCTTCTGAAACTCATGATGGAGTTTTAAAACTCAATCAGACTATGGTGTTTACAAGGGGGGCCTGTGAGGGTGATTGGGATTAGATGAGTTGATCAGCATGGGTCCTCATAACTGAATGCTAGTGGCTTCATAGGAAGAGAGAACAAGACCAGAAGAGAGACATTTGCTCACTCTGTCTGTTATGATGGAAAGCCTGTCGTTACCATACGACTTTGTTGCCTTGTGACTTTGCCAGCAGGAAAGCCATCAAAAGATGCAGCCCCTTGACACTGAAGCAGAACAGTGAACCAAAGCATACTTATTTTGCTTATTACTTATCCAGTGTATGGTATTATTAGTGGCAGAAAGCAGACCAAGGCAACATTTTGCTCCTTGTAGAAACTAGATTTTTCTTTGGATAATTCTAAGGTCTCTACCTTTAATCTCAGGTGTTGAAATGTTTTTGAAATTCTATTTTTAAAAAAACACATTTTTGTGTCTCTAATTTGGATATACTATTTAAATATTTCAGAGCACATCTGGATTGATTGTACCTATGAATATTCTTGCCTTATGCAGAAAACAAATGCTCAAAGAAGAACAATTGAATGAACTATCTAACAGGAGCCATTTAACCACTTATTGGTGTCCCTAAGCATGTCCAAATTATTCAGCCTGGGTACATTTTTCCTTCCAGCGAGTTATAGCCAGTGTGACTGGACCTGTATTACTGAATAATATTTAATCTCTCAAAAGTTAACAACACTATAAATTACAAAAGTAATAATTCAATTAAAGTAAGTTCTTATGAAATTCAATTATGATACAATTCCTTCTATAATTCCTGTTTTGATAAATGACATTATTTTTCAGAGTGAGCCAAGCAAGAAAGTGGTCATTCTAAATTCCTCCCGGTTAATATAGCTTTTATTTCTAATTGCAGCCTCACTCACTGTTCTCAATGTCTCTATATTTTTGCTTTCACTCCGTTAAATTTCTAACCTGTTTTCTGTATCTGTGTTCCTTGCTCGTCAATCTATATTTTGTATGTGACTTTCAGACATCATATTACTTAGAGGGGTCAAACACTGAACTCTCTTTCTGTATGCTCCATATGCTCCTCTTTCAGATTTTCTGTCTTATTAAATGACAGGTCAATTTAAAAAAAAATTATCAGGAAAAAAATAGGATGGAAAAAGAAATAAGAAGACAATGATGATATATATATATTCCCCATGATGAATGTATCACAAACATGTAGTAATAATGAAAGCAAAAAGATAAAAACAAAAAATACTTTTTCTCTCATACTGTATCAAATGCATGAGTGCATACTATAAGGTTAAAGTTTCAAATGCATCTGTTGCTTACCTTATCTAATTATCCTAACCTTGATAGTTGCTCTATCTATGCCCTAATTTGTTGAAATAGGCCTCTAACTATTCTATTTCCATGGCTGACTCACTGCAATCTATTCTCCAAAAAGTATCTAGAAAATCATCTTTTTTTAAAATATAGCTCAGGTCACGTCACCACTTTCAGCTCTCAGTAGGTTTTCCTATCACTAAATCTTTCAAAAGGCCAAGTGCCTGTGCACCGTTTCCCTGCTACTTCTCTGAATTTGCCTCCAAATATGCTTTCCCTAACTCACTTCATTTTCACCCTTTTGATCTTTTTGCTATTTTTTTTTTTTTGTACGCAACGAGCATACTTATGTCTCTGAGTCTTCGCATTTAGTATCCTTCTAGTCTAGCACATTCTCCCCACAGATAACTGCATTTGCCTCCGCACACCATGTTGGTCCACAGGCTTGGATTCCTTCATCCAAAGTTCTTCCCTCACCATCTTTCTAAAGAAGCGCTCACTGCATCTCATATATTCTGTCTTTTTTCATGTTTTCTTTGTATTCATAGTACAGAGAACTACCCAAGTTTTATTCATTTATTTAATTTCTTCCCTTAATAAAATAAGTGTTTCAAGAAATTCATCTGTGTTTGTCACTACTGTATTTCCAGTTGATAATGCAGCAGTACCATATGTTGTATTATTTGGTAGGATTCAGACTAAGGAAAAAAATATATAAATACTATGTACATCCATACTCTCTAAGTTTATTTTTGGGCTCAGAACATTTTGCAGAGGAATTATAAAGTTTTTTTTTTCTGTAAAATGAAGAATATCTTTGTAAACCAAAGAATCTGTAGTTTCTAAAATGATACTTGACACTTCAACTGTACCTTAAATTTATATCTCTAAAAGGAGAATTGGAGCATGCAACTGAGAAACAAATTAAACTTTCCCACTTTTCTCAGTTTTAGTGCAACAGTCATGGACTTGGACATGTCCAACTCATCTCTTCCTTCAAGAAAAGTAGTTACAAGGAAAGAAGTTGCTTGACCTCGTTCCTTGATTTACCTTTCTATTCAACAGCATTTGTGTCACCACTGCTTTTCCCAGTGTCTCGCTGAATGTGTGGAGCTCCTAGACAGATCCTGGACATTTCTACATGATGCTGGAATCTGATAGGTTGCCTCTCCTTTTGGCCTACATACTGCTCTGTAATCTGAGACTTTAAATACACAATCTTCCATTCTTATCTTTTTGTATGTCTAAGAACCACATCACTGTCTGTAGGCATTTCTTGCTTACATTTATTTCTACTTTCTATTTTTCATAAAGGTTTACCCAGTAGATATCTTGCAGGTCTGATTTCATTTTGTTACCTAATTCTTAAAAGACCCATTTGGGGTATATTTAGAGTTTTTAATAAATAAAAACTATTTATATATAAAAAGGATATATATGTATATATATATATATATATATATATATATATACTCTATATATAAATTTTTTAAAAAAGTTTCTTGCAGTACACCTCCTTAAAATATTTTATATTATTTTTATATTTATTTTCCATTGTGAAACATTAATTTGCATTTCTCAAATGACCTCATCCTTCTAATATCTTATTTTATTATATCAATATTTGTATTAATTAGCTTTCTTTTTGTGGGATAAAATATCTGATAGTTGCAAATTGAAGAAGGAAATGGTACATTTAGCTCACACTTTCAGAGGATTAAGTTCACGTTAGTTCCAAGGCAGAAATACCAGGATGAAAAGGTGTGGTGGTGCAAAGATTCTCACTTAATGGAGGCCAGGAAAGAGAGCCCGGGGAGAGGTTACCCAAAGAGACATAACACCCAAAGGCATATCCCCAGAGAACCACCTCCTACGTCATGGTCCAACTGCCAAACAGTACATTCATCTGTGAAAATCAGGGTATTAACCCACTTATCAGTACAGTACCTCCGTGACCCAAGCACTTGTTGAGGCATGTCTTAATACAGTTGAGTTGACACTTAGGATTCACTGATACAATATTACATACTTCATGTGACTCTATAAGCGTTACTCACAGCTGAATAGCATAATCATGCCTTGATTGAACTACTTTCTAATTCACTTATGTTAGTTTTCCTTTGAATTAACTGTCCACCGCTCCTCTTTGCCTAGCTTACTATAGATCATGTACATGTTTATCCTCATGTTTTCTTCCGGAGTTTGTACTGTCAGCTCTGTAGACCATCTATGAATTACCTTTTTGTGTTCCTGCTGAAATCTTATCTAGAGCCTGTCTTACGATTGCTTCCAGTAGGACTGGTTCCTTCTTATGCAACACCATCAAAGTAACTCTGTTTTTTCTCTTACGTATTAACACATGCTAGTTTGTGTGTGTGTGTGTGTGTGTGTGTGTGTGTGTGTGTGTGTGTATCAGGAATCAAACTCAGGACCTTGTGCTTGCCAAGCAGGTGCTGTGCCTCTGAGCTACAATCCTGGCCTTTGGGCTTTCTCTTTATATCACTTCTCACGGCACCATGGGGATTTTCTGTATTTCCTCTGGCGTGGAATTCTTGTATTCCTTTTTCCTAGTTTATTTACATGTTTAGTTTAGTAGCTTCCTGAAAGATAGTGAATAGAATCTCTTTTGTGCTTCATTCAATTGCAGTAAAGTGAGTATA
>RJWM01004840.1:0-97493 GCA_004363535.1 Dasyprocta punctata
TCCAGTGTCATCTATGGGGTCTCCTCCAGTGTCATCTAAGGGGTCTCCTCAGGGTGTCATCTAAGGGGTCTCCTCGGGCGTCATCTAAGGGGTCTCCTCGGGGTGTCATCTAAGGGGTCTCCTTGGGGATTTCATCTAAAGGGGTCTCCTCGGGCGTCATCTAAGGGGTCTCTTCGGGGGTGTCATCTAAAGGGGTCTCCTCGGGCGTCATCTAAGGGGTCTCCTCGGGGTGTCATCTAAGGGGTCTCCTTGGGGATTTCATCTAAAGGGGTCTCCTCGGGCGTCATCTAAGGGGTCTCCTCGGGGTGTCATCTAAGGGGTCTCCTCGGGGTGTCATCTAAGGGGTCTCCTCGGGGTGTCATCTAAGTGGTCTCCTCGGGCGTCATCTAAAGGGGTCTCCTTGGGCGTCATCTAAGGGGTCTCTTCGGGGGTGTCATCTAAGGGGTCTCCTTGGGGATTTCATCTAAAGGGGTATCCTCACCCTCATTCTCAATCCCTGTGTCCCCTTTTCAATTTCCCCCAGGACAGTTAGTGCGGTATGGTTTACTATTACGTAATTATTTGTCCCTTATTAAATCCTCCAGGGCAGGAGTACTGCCCGCTTTGCTAAATTCTCCATTCTCAGGGCTGGAAAAGACACCGGCACCAGGCGAACACGATTCACTTGCTCCACGAACGGACCAGAGGGTGGGGCAGGGCCTCCACAGCGTCCCGCGCCAGCCGCGGGCTCCACCTCTGTACCGCAGCTTCCGCGATTCAAACCCGGCCTTCACGCACCTGCCGGCACCGCCCAGTGCCGGACTCCCCCGGGCCCCTTCCAATGCAGCCTCTCTGCAGTGTAATTCTGATACCTGACACGACGCTCTCGGGCCCTTTGAATGTCTGCCAAATGAATGACGGATTTGATCGAAGGACGCAGCGCTTCCTGACAACAAGGAGGTCGCCCTTCTCTCCATCTTCCAACACCCGACCTCCCCAAAAGTACCTGTTCGGCGCTACAGTTCCGCCACAGTTCTAAGAGACGGCCACGGAACGGCACACGCCTGCAGGTGGCTCGCAGGGTCCTAGGCGGTACTTGAAGTTATAATGCGCTTCAAAATTAAACCAGCACCTGCCTAAAATTCCGTGTTGAAAAGGGTGTGGGAGACCAGGGGTGACCAGATCATTACCTCTGGATTCACTAATTTTGTAGAATTATCACGCACGCGCAAATGGTCTTAACAAAACACATCCTTGCTGGGATCCTGCCTGCCATCAGCGATCTGTCTCCAAAGTGAAATCAAAGTCAACAGCGGTTTTGTAGGTGGAATGATTACAGATTCCAGCCCTTGGTTGAATTAACATGTAAAGGAAAGTCTTGGACGAGGGTAATTATAGGATATTTCCTTAATAAACCTTATCTGATCCTTTTCCTCTAATAATTGTATGTAATTATATTTATGTGTGAGAACATTGCATATTAATGGAGTCGAGGCCCTTGAGGATTTAAAGAGCTTAGGAAGCATTTGACTGGATACGACCCATCACTACGTGTCACACGGAGAACGCGGAGAAAAAGGAATTTGTCAGAAAGAAACCAGAGACTAGAAGAAACCCAACACTTTCATTAATTGATAATATTTTTATTAGGTTGTTACTTTCAAGTGTCTTTTAGTACTTGCACTTGAATTTAAATGTCTGAAAGAAACGGGTATTCAGGAACAGAAGAGTAATTACACCCTGTAATTCTGATTTAATTACAAGGAAATAGATGTAACATGATGTGATAAAAGTTATGATAGGCTCTTTAAATGATATATGTCATTAACATGTTAATTGGCATGAAATCTGAACTCGAAGCCAGAGAAATCTTAGGTGAATACGAGGTCATCTCCATTACAGGCCGTCTTCTAATGAAAATTCCATAAAAGCGTTTTAAATTTTATTCTGTGATGTACTCTTTCTCATTTATGTTCAATACAATGAAATTCCGGTTCTGCCCTTTAAAAAAAGAAGAAGAAGAAGAAAAGGCTATTCCTACAGAGTTGGTGTGGCTAGCTTGAACTTGTAATTGAATATACACAAAGTCAGGGTGAGATTAAACAGGGAAATGTGTTTTCTTCTGTATAGACACCAGGTCATGTTATAAAAATCTGTTCTTTCAACATCTTAGCATAATCATGAAATGAAATGCACAAAGATTTTGATTGTGAAAAGCCTGCTTTTTTTTCCTCAAAGACTCATCCTAAGTACTGTTTATTTTATTTCATTGTAATGTTTTGGTTCATGGCTATGGTGAGTGTAAAGAAAGTACCAGTTTTTTTTTTTTTTTTTTTTTTTTTTTTTTTTGAGACAGGTCTCACTCTGTAGTCTGGGCTGACCTTGAACTCACTATATTGTCCAGGCTGGTCTCAAACTTATGGTGAGCCTCCTGCCTCAGCCTCCCGAGTGCTGGGATTACAAGCGTGCACCACCAAATCCGGCCTTTAAAGAAAGTATCTTCTGCAGAAGGAAGTAGCCAGACCAGAGCGAGGTTGCAGCTACTGGGAGGGACGAGGGTCCTAGCTGGGGCCTCAGAGCTTAGATTCTGAGCTGAAACAGTAAGACTGAATCTGAGGCTAGTCTGGCGGCTCTGTTACGGCCGTGCTGTGGTATTAAAGTCACCAGCGCCCCATCCTGCTTCACAGCTGCCAGTGACGGACGCGCTTCTGTGAGAGTGGGCACGGGAGACGCTGCTCTGCCCCGTGGGCGCCCCCACCCCCAGGCCAGGCTGCGGTCGGCAGGGCTGTGTGTGTGGTGGGGAGGGGAAAGCAGCACAGGACACATGGTCCTCTGGCAGAGCTCTGCTACTTGTGTCTGGATTGATGCTGGGTGTGAGGAGGAAAGACTCGGGGAGCTGGCGGGGAGAGGGCACCCGGTCAGGCAAGCACCAAAGGCAGGGCAGACGCTGGCAAGGTTGTCCCAGGATGAGCAGTAGAGGGGCAGTGAACGGGCCACCTCCTGCACTCTCCTTGGGGGCTTCTTGATGTTCCCCCCAACTTGCTCCTGCCCCAGGGCCTTTGCACAGGTACTCCTGCCATCTGGAACATGTTTCCTTCACTTCTCTCCGTTCATTTAGATCTTGGTTCAAATGTCTCCCATCTAGGCAGCCCTTGCTGATAACTAAACCAGTTTCCAATCCACACCTTTTATTCCTTGGTTCCTCCCGCTGCTGTGTTCTTTGCAGAAATGACCACTTATGGTCACATATGCAAGTCTATTCCTGGTCAGTCTCTTCTCCGAGAGCTTCGGCTTCCTGAGGGCACAGGGCTGGGAAAGGGGCAGATGCTGTTAGGGTGAGGGCGCCAGGATGGCACCCGCCTGTTCACTCTGTGCCTCTCGCTGTTCTCGGTATGAGAGCCCAGCTGGGGACGACACAGCCGTGGGGTCCCGGGCTGGCCTCAGTCATCATGATGGTAAAACAGGAACAAGAGTTTAAAGAACAAAAAGACCAACTACATGAAGCTCTCTTAACGTAATGCTCAGACACGTTCACTTAAAAAGGAGCTGCAAGTCACTGGGAGGCCGGGGTAACAGGCTGGGACTGAAAGCTGGGTCTGTAGGACAAGTGAGGCAGCTGGTGCAGGCTGGCGAGGGCGCTGAGCCGCTTTCGCTGTGTGCCGAGCCTGCCTGACACACCTGCGGGTCGGTGGAGGATGGAGACGAGCGCCTCGGTGCACAGAGCTCGCCCTCAACCGCCCCAGCCAAGCCTCTACCGGGGTCAGGTGGCTCCTCGTACAGGGAAAGCGGGCGAGGGAGAGGCACCTGGGAATCAAGCAGGTGCTGAGGTCCAAACCCCGCTCTCTTCCTAGTATGTGGAGTCTAAAGACAAAGCAAAACCATAACCCAAACCCCAAGGATGACATAAAAGTAGAAGGGAGACCATGATTAGACAGGAGGAAGGGCGGAAGGGGCTGGAGGCATAAGGGAGGGTAGAGGAGGGAGACGGACTGTCAAAATACGTTACATGCTTGTACAGAAATGCCATAATGACACCCGGTATTTTGTAAAATTAATATGCATTAATAAAAATATGTATACTTCAGGAAAAAGAATCATACATAAAAAAAATCCCAGTTCCCATTACTTGCTGGCTGGGTCAAGTAATTTGATCCTTAGTTTTCTCATTTGTAAAACAGAGTGGGAAGCATTTTCTTCCCCTCGGGCTGTCAAGGGGATTAGCCAGGGGTGGAAGGGCGGTCTCCAGCGCGGTGCCCGTCAGAGGGAAGATGCGGCGTGCGTGGCCCGTGACAGCCCCACATTCTGCTGCAGTAAAAACTCAACAAAACTCGGCCTTCACCAGACCTGAAAGGCCACAAACTCCTAAAAGCCCTCCAAATGATAGTGGTAAAAGGAAAACTAGACCAGTTCTCCTGCATGGGGCGCTGTCTGGTGTGTGGTCAGTCATCTTCCCACTGTGAC
Organism: Dasyprocta punctata; assembly: GCA_004363535.1. NCBI lineage: Eukaryota > Metazoa > Chordata > Mammalia > Rodentia > Dasyproctidae > Dasyprocta > Dasyprocta punctata. The sequence goes on from RJWM01004840.1 coordinate 4,441, forward strand.
CCTCACAGTCACCTGGTGAGCCCTCTCTCGTGACCAGAATTCAGTATTTTTCTAAAGTCACTGATTTTTAAAAATGCAACAATCATACTCTTCTCCCTGTCCCAAACACAAATCCACTTCCTGGGACTTTGGAACAAACAGGCCCAGGTGGCCAAACCCCAGCCTCCCTGTGAGTTTTGCAGCAGCCAGCTCAGCAGCTGCCAGGTGATGGCTCGTTCCCAGGCCTCCTGGGCACGGGCGTGGGATGGATGGAGCCGGGTGGAGCCGGGCCCAGTGCACAAGAAGGGCTTGAAAAGCTGAGGGCCATGCTGCTCTACCCGGTATCCTGCCAGGTGCCCCAGTTCGTTTTGTCCTTGGGGTGTCTGTGATACCCCCCTTTCCACGCCTTTGGCCACCGCAGCCCACTGAGTCCCTTTCTACAGCTCTGAAGCTGCAGTCACCATCGGGAGCGGTGGCTGTCTCCCCGAAGCCCCCCGGTGCCCATGGACGCACCCCCCACTCCTCACCTGCTATCACAAAGACAAGAAGGGCCATTCATAATTTAAGCCGGCCCTTTCTTTCCTACACACTGCCAACACAAGCCGGGTGCTGGAGGAAAAATTGAACTCTCTCTCCCAGGATACACTGAAGATCAAGCAGAATCTCATTATGGCTCACTTCAAAGATTCGTCCTTTATTTCCATACAAACAAGTTTAAATTATTGTGCACGAATCTGCTGTTAGCAGGGCCTCTGTTCCATTATACATGATTCCTTACTGCTCGCATCATGAATAATGGGCCACGCTCTATTAGTGGTTTCCAGTCATATGCTAAACTTGGGGAGTGGTCACGTTATCGGGTTAAAGTTCTGTCGCTGCACATTTATTTCATTTCTCACTCAAGCCATTCTGCTCTGGTTCATGGAAACAGGTATTGCAATCTTGTTGTAATTAAACAGGGTAACATACGCTTTGGTTATGTTTTCTTTATTATTATTTAATATTTATTGAGCATTTACTGTGTGTTACGAATAGCATTCAGGATGTACCTTGCATGCATAGTATTGCTTAGTTTTCACTAGAATTCCACGAGAGAGCACAGTTACCATCCCCATTTTACAAGAGAGAAAACTGATAATTAGGAAGGAAAAATGACCATGGGTAAAACCCGTAACTAACAGGAATGATTCACACGAATCTGTCAGCCTTCAGACTTGCCTAATTACCACATGTATTCCTTTTCGCCATGCTATTGTTTTCCAAAGAGTGTCTACAGATCCCCTCTCGTATGGGAAGCAGATGTTGTGATGCCCACTGTACAGATGAGAATACTGATTCTCAAGAGTTGGACCGATCCTTAGGAACAAGAAGAGTTTTGTGCAAGCACTGTGTGCCTCCACCGGATCTCGGGTACACTGAGTGGTCTTCCTGGACGTGGCAACCGCATTATCCCTCAGGCGGTGTTTAGGGATTTGGGACAGAACCTCTTCAGCATTCACACTCTCATTTGGTCCCTGTCTGCGGATGCTTCTTAAAGAAACAGTACATAGGCTGACCCACTTAGTGATCGGGCAAGCTACTTAACTTCCTCTTCCTCAGTTACATCATCTGTTTAATGGGAATAAATACCTCTCTCTTCCAGGGTCATTGTTGGGAATAAACCAGACAGTATATATAAAGTATAGTGGCTGGTGTATACGTGTGGGCTAATAGTTTGGAATTATTTCCTTAAAGATCATTAATGCCTTCCAAGGTATCTCTCCCCTTAACCCCAAGTCATCATCCATGCTGGAACCTTTTTCCTTAGTCCTCCTTCTTTTGACTTTTGGTGGCCGAACCACCGAGGTCCTAGTTTATTTCCACGTTCTTTTCATTCCTGTAGCCTGGGGCAGTCACTGGCCAGTGACACAGCCACACAGCCAAGCTCGGGACTTCATGAAAGACGCTAAGATAGTTCGAAAAACGGATTACGAATATTGTCTCACAGCCCAAGCTCAGATTACTGAAAAACATTTGGAGGGGAAGTTTGCATTGGCTACAGCTCTTATGTTTAACCTCCTGAATTAACTGATGTCAAAAGCAGATCCATTGTCAAGACAGGAAATGCTGGGGTCCTCTGGAAAATGTCTTAATAATTTCTGCATTATTTATTCAAGATATTTGGCTAGCTCGCTGGGGAATGCTTTTCCCATTTGGAACTGTGTCACCGAATGCCCTGACAGGAAACCAAGTTAAGGAGCCTCCGCTGAGACGTGACCCTGGCTCCCCGAGTGCTCCCAGCCCTTTCCTTCGGTCCTGGCTCCCGCCCCCCGGCACCTGCACTTCCCGCAGTGCCCACTCCGCTCTGACCAGGCGCCCATAGGTCTAGGTTCCACCGGCTTCTCCGGATCCATTTTGTGGTCACACTTTTCTGATTCCAGAAACTGCTCCCGCAGCATGGTGTGTGGATACCATGCTGTGCACTTTCTGAAGTGCTTCTCAGATATTATTTTACCGGCTGGATTGAATGTTATCTGTTCTTTTTTTTTTTTTTTTTAAATCATTTCAGGTTCCACTTTACTTGACGGAGCTCCTCATTCTCTTCCATTGAAAACTCTTCTACCTTCCCTTCCTACTTCAGAGAACTTTGCTTCCCTAGCATGGCTCCTCGGCCTTGGTATTTAAATCAAGGAAATGGGTGAGAAGAGTATCGAGAGGAGCTGGTGCTGCCCTTGTTCCTGTACAAGTGCGACAAAGGAGCGAGGGCAGGAAAAGGCAGGAGGGAGACGAGTGGGAGCAGGGGGAGGGGATGGAGCCAGAGGAGGCTGGGTTTGGAAGGACTCTGCAGCATTTCTGGTTGAGTTATCAGGGACAGCTGGTATTTCATGAGCTGCGGGGCTGTGAGGAAGTGGGTGGTAAAAAACACTGGAGAGCAGTTTTTACAGAGTAGACACCCCCACGCCTCCAGCATTTCAGGGGAGGCTGGAATAAGGATTTATGATGTTTTGCAAATATTTTATATGTTGGATCAGCATTTCTCATGAGAACAACACCCATGCCCAGACGGCGCCGGCCCTCAGGAGTCACTGCTTGTTTTAGAGTGTATGCATGCACTTTCTTAGCCTCAGCACACACATCCTGTGGACTGCAAGGTTCTTGAAGGCAGGTTTTGGGTCTCATTCTCACTTGTGTTATGCATGGGCCTTGCTTGCATTTAGATTAGGGACAAACAATGCTGATTTAGCTACTTCTTGCTTAAAGAAATACTGCCTCCTCACCCAGATCTGATCAAACGACCAGAAAATCCATAAGGAACCCAGGGCAGTGACTGGAGACAGATGTGTCATGCTGAACCCAAGCTCCTGAATGCCCGGGGGAGTGTCTGTCATACACAGGGCGCTTCTGAGCTGCCCACTGTGACCGACAGAGTGGGAGCCCGCTGGACGGTGAAGCTGAGTGTGTACATTTCAGCCTGGTCGCTTGTGACCATGAAGCCTGGATGAGTTATTTAGCCTCACTGACCATCTGTGTCTTAATCAGAGCTCCCCCCCCATATTAAAAGGAAGAAAGAGTAATATGACTCACCTTGGCTAAATTGACTGAATCACAGACTATCAGGAATAGGAAATATGTGAAGAAATTATCTGTCTCTGAGATGGTAAATAATTCTTCCCAGTATTGGAGATTGAACCCAGGGCTTTTGCACTAAGCTACATTCCCAGCCCAATTTAATTTAATTTAATTTATTTTTAAGTTTTGGGGCAATGTCTCACTAAGTTGCTAAGTTGCCAAGGCCAGGCTCATTTTTGGTTGTTAGGACCAGGATGGGTGTTGCTTCTGGAAGGCAGTGGTCTCAGGTGCTGCTAAACACACTATAGTAGACAGGACAGCTTCACACAACAAAGGATTATCCTGCCCAAGACACCCATAGTATCCATTTGTTCTCAAGGATTCTAAGTCTGTGTCTTAGTAGGAAAGAAGGCTGTGATCGATTAGTGATGTCTGCGTGGGACACAGGAGATGGGGCTGCTATACATGTGTATTTGTTATTGGGATATGAGGCCAAGAAGAGGAGGTGAAAGCCTAGGAAGCTTTTAAAGGCACGTGGCAAGCAAGCGGGAATGCTCAGGCCACAATCAATTGCTTTTTGACCTACAGTACATTACTCAAGTGTGGAAACTGGGTTGGTCTGTTTGGTTGCCACATCTCTGGCGTCTAGAACAGTGACGGCACATGGCAGACGTTCAACTGATTCTTAATGGATGAGTAGCTGAGTTGCTCTTGGAAAGAGAGTGCTATTCTATGATCTCAGCACCAAGCAAGTTTTCTTAATGTCTATAAATTTATTCGCAGTTTTGAACACTACATATGAAAAAAATAAAACTCAGAATAGGAAAACACTTGAATACGTGTCACCTTCTTTTTGAATAATTACCATTTTCTTGCCAGAAAGAATGTTGCTTGTTCTCTGCTTCCCTTTATTCCAAGTACCAACTGGAGATATCTGTTCATACAATTCTGGATTCTGATCTGAGACCCTTAGGTATGCACGACCACCTAACAGATGACTAGCAGGTCTGTTATTAGTTACATGGTGACTCAGTTTTGTCTTTTTAAAACTTAGAGCAAACAATTTACACCTCTTCCCACCCACTTGAATGGATGAGACACAAATTATGGAACTAGTTGGAGGGTTACGGATGTACCTCAGTGACAGAGCCCTGCCTTAGCTTGTTCAGGGCCCTGGGTTTAGTCCCTGATACTGCCAAAAAAAGTAGTTGGAATTAAAAAAAAAGCCTATCTCACTTTAAAAACTCTTACTGTGTGTGCACAACATGCACGCATATGTAGTTCTGTATGGTTTAATCCCCTGTATGGATCTGAGTAACCCTCACCACAATCACGATACAGAACTTCTCCGAACAATGATATCAACAGCTACCATTTACTAGGCATCTGCTGGGTATTTGATGCATATTATGTTATTTAGGCTTCACAACAATGTGGCAGGTCAGATGCTACATGTGTTTTACAGAGAAGCAAGCTGAGGCTTGGAACGCATGGACAACTTTGCAGTGGTCACCCAGCCAGGCAGTGAAGAGCAAAGTTATATCTGCTGGATGTCAAAATTTGCCCTCTTTTTAGCAAGTCCATGTTGGGATTAATTACACTATAATTACACTATTCAGAGCCAACTATACTAAACAGTTCGGTATTTCATTCTGTTCTTCTTTATGCCTAGATCGCTTTAAACCTAACTGGGATGAATCTGCTTGCACAATTTCTGTTTCTTTTTTCCTTGACTTACATTACATCTGAAATACACCATGAATGCTTTTCAGGATGATCATTTTCAAAGACTGCCCCATATCCTATTGTTCCATCATAGAACAAGACTTCTCTGGTGTCTGGTTGACCAATAAAATTGCTTCCAAATTTTCATTATTTATAAGGATTGCCACAGTGAACATCTACGTGTAAAATGTGTATGCCAAATCCCAAAGATACTTTTAGTACTAAATTCTTGAGACATGGAATGACCAGACAAAACATACAAAACATAAGAATCAATTGATACTGCTTAAATACTCAGAAGGCGATGTCTCTAAAATATGGTGCTTACTACCCTTGATCAGGAGCTGTCGAATTATGGCTTCCAGGACACATCTAATCATGCTGCCTGTTTTATTTTTATTTTTTTGTTAATAAAGTTTTATTGGAACGTGGCTCTGCTCAATTGCTTGTATTTGTCTATGGCTGCTTTCATAATGCACAGAAGTCGAGTAGTTGTCATAGAAACAGTATAGCTGGCAAAGCTGAAAATATTTGCTCTGTGACTTTTTTTTTTTTTTTTTTCCTGTGACTCTTGATAGAAAAGGTTTGCTGGCCTCTTGCTCTAGAGGAAAGCTATGCATGAGATAATGGTGACAAAAGTTTGCCTTGACAACTATACAAAGCGTAGCCTCCTCTCGCGGGCCTGTGCGGGAGACAGGGATGTTATAATGGACACTGGAGTGAGTGGGAGTGGGCTTTCAGATTCCTCGCTCTTTTCTGCAGGGAGAGCAAGTACACGGGTGATGTCTAGTGAGCCTTTGTGCTGGCTGTGCTGACGGCTGCTGTGCTAAGCACGGAGTTGACGGTGAAGATGGTGACTTCCCCATCCTCCCCAGCTTTGCACGGCTCTTGGAATTCACCCTGGCTGGAAAACTTCCTTTTCACACCACCGGCGTATACAGAAAAAGCAACTCTACTATTTAAATTCTCCAAGATCAAGGATGTAAAATGAAGGCTGCCCCTGGCCCCAGAAGACATCCAAATAAATCGCGCAGCTTCCAAATGTGACTGTGTCACCCTGGGATTAATACCAAGTAATCCAGTGCCAACATCAAGACAGTGAAAATAAGCATTTACTCTCCCGGAAAATCATTTTATACTGATTACAAGTTGTAGCCTGTCACTAGGATGTGAATAGAAAATGTGCACATTTGCAAGGTTAATATTTCTCTGTAAAGCTGCTCCCTCCCTTGTCCCCCACTCCAGCTCAGAAGAACAGGCATTCCAAATAAATACTTGTCCTGAGACACCCCTATTCCACAAAACACAGTTTAAACCAGCATCTCATTCATCTGCACGACACCATCACGGCATGAGGACAAGCCACAGTGATCTGGAGGCCTTCTGACCTCAGCACTATTGACACTTCAAGTCAGGTCAGTCTCTGTCCTGGGGGCTACACCTGTATATCACAGGATGTGTGACAGCAGCCCTCGCCTCTCCTCACTGGAAGTAGGCAGCACCCAAAAGGTCCCTAGACATTGTAGAATGTCCACTAGGGGCCAACGTGTCCACTGGGGGTCAACGTACCCACTGCTGAAAACCACAGGCCTAGAGGTGTCAGAGGCAGCAGGAAGCCAGCTCCGCGCAAACCTCTCCAGCAGCTTCTGCTTCACCTCTGCGGCGACTTTACCCTCATCTTTCAACCCGAAGCATGCTGCGCTCTGTCACAGGCATGTGCTGGTCTTTGCTACTCTACCTGGAATTTATGCAAAACCGCCACTCTCATGACGTCTTCCAGGGCCACTCTTTCTTCAGGGCTAACCTGGTGTTCAACTCAGTGTCCCCTGGCCTCACGTCAGCTTTTCACTAAATGGTGGAGACATAATCAGGCACAAGCTAGGCTCCAAGTCAGCACTTACTGCAAAGATTGCCTGGAACAAAATTACCCTGGGAAAGTCCCTTAAAACCTCCCGAATGCACCCTGAATGGTTTAGTGGAGTTGACGCTGCTTGGTCATTTTTATGCCTGCCGAGGTCTGAGAGGTACTGAGTCACCCTAAAGGAAGGACATTAGGGAGGAAACACCTCCTACCAGGGTCGGGACCTTCAAATGTTCATGCCTTTAGACAATCTCCAGTGACAAGTGAGGAAAGGCCGTCACACACCGGGAGGCTCCTGTTTGCCTGCAGGGTTTCTTTCACTCGGTTTTAACATGCAACCTCTATAAACTTGGTGCCACCAAATAACCTGCCATTGGAAGAATTAAACTATGTGATATACTGGAAAGCACCTAAATGTACTTAATGGCAAGGAGTGGGTGTAGAATGAGTCTCTCTGTATTTAAAACTAAATCTACACTGGTCTCTGAAATTTACAGAGAAAAGTTTTTCCAATTGTTGCGCATGTGTGTGTGTGTGTGTGCGTGCGAGCGCACGCGTGTGCGTGCACATGGGTGCAGGAGTGTGTGTGTGTGAGAGAGAGAGAGAGAGAGAGAGTGTGTGTGTGTGTGTGTGTGTGTGTGTGTGTTTTCATTCTGGGGATGAAACACCCCAGGGCCTTTGTACTGAGCCACATTCCCAACCATTTCTATTTTTATTTTGAGATGGGGTCTTACTATCTTCTTGTATTTCCTAGCTGGCACTTTCTCTCATGATTGCGATTGTCAGGCTCTTGATTATTGGACTTGTGACCCTCCAGGGCCTGCAGAATGGGTTTTCTTTTTTGTTTGTTTGCTTTGATGTGCATTTCCCATTGAACTATGAGTTACTTGAAGACAGGGGCTTTGCCTCATTTATTTTTGTACCCTAAAAGCCTGTCAACAAAGCAAATGCCCAATAAGTGGTGTGGGATGTCATTTAAGCAAAGGAATAAGAATCAACCACATCTTTAGAACATTTTACTTACAATTTGAAAATCCGTTCCCTGCTGAATAGAAACACTGTAAGATGCTGTGTCATCTGGGGCCAGTGTATTATCTCACAAGGATGAAACACAATCTTTGACACATAGTAGGCGGTCAACAAATATTGACTGTGTTATTATGAGTCTTTGAGACATTTTTAAAGTGGAGGCAAGACAGCAATGTGGGCTTGTTGAAGGAATTGGTGTGACAGGTGTTGTTGGATTTGTTTGGTAGGTAAACTGGACCATACTCTTACTTATATCCTATCTTGGCTTTTCAGGCCCACTGTGGCTAAATCTACCTGCAAGGCACCTTGAAATCTGCTGAGAGGTAACAGAGAAGTTTCTAGTTCTAGGGGAGAACCTTGGAGCTGGACTAGTTTTTCCCAAATGGAGAACAAAAGAAAGTTCAGGCCTCCCTACTGCTGCCTTGATTTATCCCTGCTGGCTTTTGCCTAAATTGACAAGTGCCACTTTCTTAGGATGACTGTTTTGTCCCGTCCAGCCTGACACTTAAAGCTGTACTTCAGTGACACCCAAGGAAAGGAAGCCTAAAGGAATGCCTGTGTAGAATCTAGAAAAAAAATTTAAAATAAAACAGATCATAACATAATTCTGAAATCAGGACTCAGATGTTCAGCGGAGGCTGCAGGTGGGAGCTCTCTGTGTCTTTCTTTCAGGGAGGCACTGCTTTTTAGACCCTACTTCCAACATTTCATGGGGTGAATGCTTGGGAAATCTGTACAGGAAGTGAGATCCTACAGAGCTAGATATGCCAGGAATTTGCAGTGGGACCTTTATGAAAATTCTAGTGAAAGTGATCGCTCGCCCCCGCTTCTAAAGAGCCTCTGTCCAGGCAGGTGTGTGGAGTCAGAAGCCAAGGAGGAGGAAGTGGCAGCCACGTTCCAGACCCCTGACATCCGGATGACCTCGGAGAGGGTCATTTAGTTCCAAGGTCCACCAGTGGGCGAGTCACACCAACGGAGGGGGAAAGAAAGAAATTTATATCCCTTTCATGTATAAAAGGAAACAGATGTTATTTTCTTTACAAAAGAGCATTTCATTAAAAAAAAAAAAAAGGCAAGGCAGGGGAGAGTTAACATAACCATTATTCTCCATCTCAGGAAAAGCAAATCCTGTTTGCCTGTCATTATAGAAGGCAGCGAAATCCTTTCATCCAGTGATTAGTTGTAAACATTCCTCCGCCTTCTGGGAGCAGGCCTCCGTTTCCCATCTCGCACGGAAGCCATTTTCTTAGACTAATGTTTTATACACACAGCTCAGATACAATGCAAACTCCGGGTACCCCAAAGGCAACGGGGCATTCGTTTATACTAAATCAGAAGTGTCACCCTTGGCAACCTGCAGCAGTGAAACATTTATTCAGTCTTGCATTCCTGGCACTTAGAATTATTTCTTTCATGCCTGATAGCCAAATTACAATATGGCAGGTTTCCCTGGGGCCACGGGATCATTAGTGCCAGCTCACAACATACTTTCAACTGATACGGCATTTCATGTACAGCTGCCAATCAAAAAATGGGATATGCAAATGGGGATGGGAGCAAGGGTGTACAATTCCTGTACCGTGAGCTCCTCACAGATTTCCTTAATGACTAGAAGTCATTCCGCTGAGTGGAAGAAGTGGAAAGAACACAGAGGAAAATTCCCCCAGGAAGCTGGTTGCAAGAGCCAGAAGTTTTTACATTTGATTTCCATATTTATTCTCTTCCTTGCCCCCTCTGTGTGTTTCTAAACAGCAGGCCTAAAAATACTTGAGCAGGGCTCGTTATATAAATACTGAGTCGTGTCGATGCAGTGGGAAATTCTCAGGCCGCGCGGAGAATGAGAGTGGGGGTTCCTTCTAGCTAGGAGACTCTGGGTGCAGCCCTCCATAGCCGGAGAAAGTGACTCTTTGGGGGTTCGCTGGGACTGTGAATGAGAACTTCTTCTCAAGGGAGAAGGCAAGGCTGAAACTATGAGGCCACAGCCCTCACTCAGGGCTGGGGCGGGGGAGCCCCAGTGTTCAAAGGTGACCTGGCCCTTGCTGTCCTCTCCAGTTCTGTTGGGGACCCTCTCCAGCTTGGCTCATGTGATTCCAGTCAGCTGAGTGGAGCTTGGGCTTCAGATTTTGGAAAGTTCTACGCTCTTGCCTGTGGCGGGCCGTTCTTGGGCTCCGTCCCTCCTGGCTGTCCTTCCCTCGCACCCGGGAGTTGCCTGAAACTGAGGTGTGGACTGAGTAGAACTGTGCTCTGGAATCTTCCACGAAAAAGGAGGCTTACCTGGGGCTTTAAAAACATCTCTGTGGGAGAGGCCTGTTACACCAATTTAATCTTTCCATGCTGTGCACATGGATCAGAATATTATTTGGCATCCCCATAAATGCACACAAATTTGATGTATCAATTAAAAATTAAAAAAAAATTGAAAACCTGCATCTCAGTGGTGACAGAGGGTAAGGAAAACATTCTGCAGGAGTGGTGAGGAAGGCTGTCACACCCCGAGCGTGGACGGCGGGGCCCCTGCTCTCCCGCTTCTAGTTATGAGCTGTGCCCTTTCTCCACTCCGTGGCTATCCCCGGCGTTTCCACCCGCAGGGGTGGTGGGCTAGAGTGGTCCTCGGGGTTCACCTCAAGCGCGGGTCAGTCTTTTTCTTTCTGTGGGAGTGAAACTACCCACTTAGTGTCTGTGGGGTGCTAACATCTAAGTTTTCCTTTATTTTTCATTTCTGAGAAGCTGAACTATCTCAAGTCAATAATATGACACCCCGAAGTGATAAAATCCCTTTTAAGAAAGGTTAATCTCTCTTCTGCTTGTGGTTTCCACATGATTCCTATTAAACATGAGGTCCTTTCCCTGTTTATCTAGATCAGGTCCATTCCTTTATTTATAAAAATGAGAAAATATTGTGTCATGATTGCAGGTTTTGATATAGCTTCTGTTTATGTCCAAGAAAAAAGACCTGAGGATGCTAAGCGGTGCAGCGAGCACGGAACCCACCTCCGCTTTACCTGGATGCTGGTCAGGCAGCATCGTCACTTCACCTGGGGTCTCGATTGTTTTATAAAACCGAGCACAGGCCCAGAGAGGTCCAGCCTCTCACCGAAGTCACACGGTCCAATCAGTAAGACCGGAATTCAGTGCCAGGACTGGAGCTGGCAAATCTGGTGCACAACTCATAGACCCTACTCATAAGAAGAGGCCACAGGGAAAGAAGACACACGCGCTAGGATGCCCTCCCCTTACACAACAAAAAATACAGTTGTTGAGAGTGCTGCCTGCAAACCCGAACCTGATCTGCTTAACCCTGTCTGCATGTGGCTTTCTCATGAAGCGGGTTTGGGGTTCTGTGTCTGCCCTCCTCCCTCCTGCAGAGTGCGGCCCCAGTGAGAATGCGCGCCTTTAGTAATGAATGTCTTCCCGTCTCCCCCCTCAGCCTCCTGCTATCTGAGAGCCAGCTCCCAACTGTGTGTTCCCCACATAAATTTCTCGGCCTTTCTGGACGAAACCCCTGCAGCTTGCAGCTCTGCCGGGATCTGGCTGGCTCTCACACCTCCTTTGGCCAAGGTCAGCCACTATGTCTCTGGGGACCTCCCAGGGGCACGGTTCTGACTTCTTTGGGTTTCCAAAGCAGCCGAAGGGTGAACCGCAGCACCCTGCGTCACCCTGAGGACCGTTCTGAGCATGGCTCCCATTGCAGACACCAGCTCTAGCTTCTTTAGGGAGTGGGTGGCTCTCCGTGGCCTCCCAAAGTCCTATCAAGGGAGCAGGTCATCATTTGTTGTGGTAAACTTTCAGAATTGAAATAATTAGCAAGCCTAAACAAATGAGGGGATTTAGGAGGAAATGGAAACAGTTTTTTAAAGTTATCATCAAATAGTTATAAAATGAAAGACAATCATGGGTTTGTCACCCCCTGGAGAACTTGGAGGCTGCATCCCAGGCTGGGGGCTGTGTTCAGGCTGTTCACACGTTACTAACGCAAGCGACGTCTGCCATACACGTGGTGTTTCCGGTACATGGACAATTTCATAGCTAATCCGTCAAAGCCCTGGCAGGAGGACCGCTGTCTCATTCTGAGGATACAGATACCGAGGCTGAGGGCAGTGACTCACCATGGTGACAAAACTAAGAGATGAAGACGTCCTGCCTCCGGCCCAAGTCCCTCGCAGTGGGCTGTCTCTCTGTCCTGAGAGCTGTGGGGTTGGGAGTCACATGTATTGTCATTGTTAAGCTACGGTCCGGTCCCTTGCGGGAGAGAATGATATAATCCAGACAGGAAACCACAGGCCCGAGGGAGCCAGGGAACGCCTGGGAAAGGCCACCAGGGCAGGAGAAGGGCAAGGCGAGCACCACTGCCCCGAGCTTTCTATTCTGTGTCCTGTCTGACCTCCCCGCAGCTGTCCCCAGCCTGCCGTGGCCCCTTCTCACCCTGTGGGCTGTTGGCTCACACAGTGGGATACATCATGACAGATTCATCAATGGTTCCCCCCTTTCTGGTTTTTTATCTAAAAGTGATGACTGTTCCTCATTTGGCTGAGATAGGGGAAAAACCGAGGGTAAAAGAACCAACTTTGGGCTTTTAAGAGTTGATATACAGTATGTTGGGTCTCCGGGAAAGGACCCTGAAGTATGGTCGCCAGTTCCAGCTGGGCCAGAGCTAGATAGAATAGAAGAACTCCCCAGGCGCATGGAGGGACGGGGGAGGACTCAGGCTGACAGCTCTGCAGAGCTCCAGCTACAAGGTGGGAGCCAGTCGGTCTCGACTGATTCTCAGAACAGACGTTCCTCGGGTCCAAGAGGGGAACAGCATCCAGCTTGCACACAAGGTGTGCGCTCACATGGAGATCAGGGGGTGACAGCAGGTGACTGTGTGGCTTGGGAATAGGGATACCTCAGAGACCAGCATGAGGAGAATGAGTCTTACTAGGACTGATTCGGACCTTAGACAGACACTAAAGGTTCTGGGGAAGAAAGGATAACCGAGGCCATGACACATTCCCATGTCCTCTGCTGCTTTGCCTCCGTGTTCCTCAAAACTTAGAAGCAACCCAAAAGAAGGCCAAATCAAAACCCCCTGAATTAACTGAGAAGACCCTGCCATGCTTGAAGTAATTTTCCCTTCTAGATATGAGGAGGGCTCCAAGAAAGAAATTAATTTATAGGCTAGGAATGAAGCAAGTTACGTATTTCACACATCAATTTGTGTTCTGTGCAACTTAGTTGTTCATTTCCTCTACCTTGGGGCAAGCATACCACATGGCAGCCAGTGGGTAGTAAATATACATTTTTTTTTTTTTTTTTTGCAGCACCGGGGATTGAACTCACAACCTTGCGCCTGCCAGGGCAGGTGCTTAAGGCACTGCGCCAAACTCCCGGCCCTGGTTTTTTGAGGCAGGGTCACACTATGTAGCTCAGGCCGGCCTTGCGCTCGCGTTGTAGCCCAAGCTGGCCTCCAACACACAATGCTCCGCCTACCTCAGCCTCCCGAGTGCTGGGATTAAAGGCGTGCACCATGTAAATATACATTTTTAAATGAATGAATGAATGAACAAATGAATGATTCAGGATACCAATACAAGATGAATCACCATAGGCCACACTGTATTAGAGGGTGTAGATATTCACTGTCCAGCAAATGGGTTCACTTTCTACCTTTTCTCTACGGGGCACTGGTGGATGACATGCAGTAGACCTTTGTCAATCAAAAATTTCACATGTATGGTTTGGGATATTTAGGACCAAACTGGGAGGCCCCTGACACGCCACCATCTGTAATTTAGCTGCCGCACTTCGGTTGTGAATTTAGCAGCGAGAATACAGCACAGGCTGCACAAGAAAAAGCAGCCACCAAGCTAGCCGTGAACCAGGAGGATGACCCAGCAGGGACCTCTCTGAGCGGTCGTGGAACTGGGGCTGTCTGCTCATCCCTGCACACATGATCTGAAGATAGGAAAGGGCTGTTCCTCTGCGAAAGTAGCAGAAACCAGCTGCTAATGCGAATGATGGTGGATCCAGAAAGCGGAAGGTCCAGAAAAGCCGTCTATTTTGGGAGCGAGTTTCCCAAGACCAGTTTTCTGCAGGCTAAAACATTTTTCTATGCATTCCCTTTCCAGGTTCCCCCCGCCTCCACGGTTTGCTGCCTTTGTGACCCCTCAGCAGCTTTCCTGCTCGGCTTGTGATGCTCCATGGGGGGAGCCCATGGCAGGATCACAGCGCCTTCGGGAGGAAGAAGGTTTTAATCACAGATGTCTCTGATAATTACTAACCAGTGAGCCCCTTGGAAGAAAGCCATTTTTTCCCATAGATTCTTGGGGTTACTTTGACTTTTCCCCTCATAGTGTCAAAGCTGTCCCTTAGAAACTTTCCCATTTGATTTAACTGCTGTTTAGTTCCTAAAATGTTGCTTTGATGAGACATCCTGATTTATGGTACCATTGGGCTTTCCTTGGCAAGGACACCCCAAGAGACCGTCCTCTTTCAATTGACTGACTTTACACAAGCTCACCTCTTCCACTCTGTGGACTGCATTCAGGAGCACGGGAAATGCTCCATCCTTAGGTCATGTCGGATTCCTTCCCATGACTCAAAATTAACCTGATGAGCTGGACAAGAACTCAATTAATTTGTCCATTCTGTGGTTATCGTGGGCCCTTCATGTAGCTAGCACTGTGCAAGGTGAGGGAGATGAAGAACATAAAACAAAGAACCGACCAAAAAACCCACCCGGCCCCTGTCCTCACTGACCAGTTAGTCCAGCGTCTGAATAACCAGGTTGGGAGAGGAAACATTTATTCCAGTGCTTTCCAAAGCAGGATGATTTGCTCACTACCTTTGCAATTTGTTTTCATATCCTCCATCAACTCTAGGACTGTTTTTCTTTTGTAATTTTATTTACACCAACTCACTTTTGGAAAGGTAAATATGTTCTTTAGCTTATTCTAAGCAGCACCTGTAAAGCCATAGGTTCCATGTGGCCGTCATGCTTTTAAAACATACATTAAAATAAATTTTACAGTTATTAAATGGATAATTCAAGTAAAATATGCCTTCGCCATATCACATATTATATATTATATCAAATCGTTTCATTTATTACCGGAGGTGTACACTTCCCACTTTGGAAAACACTGATTTAATTTTCAAAAACATTAATCGAAATCATACCTTGTGAAAAATCATATAAATTTGTTATGAATGTTCGGTATGGACTTCACACAGAAAGCTTCTAGGGGCTTAGAAGGACAAATTCAACACAAATTTGGAGAATTCTTTTCTGGCTTTCAGTTTAAGGTGTGGGAGTTCGGGAATGAAATTTTCCTTGGGCAGCAGTTTATCCTAGGGCGCTGCATTAGGTCCTGTTCTTTTTATCTTTCACACAGGATTACAAAGGAAGGTGGAAACTTCTTTTACCTTCGGACAGTGATGGCAAACCTTTTTAGAGCTTTCAGTGACAGTAAACAGCCAGCTATAGCACATGTGCAGTAGGTTCGCTACCACTGCACTAGGGTATCTTTGTTCACATTTCCTTTGGTAGAAATGGAGAATACGTTTACTTGAGACACCATCTAATCCGGGGGTCAGCACACCATGGCCTACAGCATCTGACCAGCAGTCTGATTGAGTAAACAGAGTTTTATGTGCCACATTGATTCCTTTATGCCATGTTATAGGTGCAAAGGCAGAGTTGAATAATTACAACAGCAACCGTGAGGCTATGATATCTATTCAATAGACCTTCACAGAACAAATGCTGATAGCCGATAATCAATAGACTGTGGATGAGCGGGGAAGCGTGAAGGAACAGTTCTTCCTCCTTAGCCCAAAGAAAACCAGGCAGGCTGGTTTCCCCACTCACTGCATGGCCGCGAGCATTATCTTTCTGGTCTTCAAACACCACGATCCTTCGCACCTTGCGCCCAGGCGCCTTGGCACAGGTTGGCACCCTGTCTGGAATGTTCCTCCTCCCTCTCCACCCATGGCTAGCTTCCTCCAGAACTACATCTTCTCAGGGTGTCCCTCTCTAACTCCCAAACCTCCCGAGGCAAGGCCCCCTGTTAGGATACACTCTGTGTCTTATGGCACTTCGTTCTGTTTGATGATGCCTTCTCCTTTGTGACAGTGTGAGGGTCACCATCCTGGGAGGAATATATTTGTTTTGCTGCTGAGGTCACATTAGTATTTGGCACAACAGACACGTAATAAACAAAGGTATAAATGAACAAATTAAGGGTAACTGGTGAAGCGTGTTAGTACCCAGAACTGCAGTAGACAACTCAGACTGGGAAAAAGTGAAAAGCTTTAGAACACTTCGAAGCCATTTGGTAATGCGGAGATAACTTGATGCAACAAAGCCCAGGTTAAAAATCATATTTTTGGTGCACCAGAGGGTTTTCCAGTGGTTCTAGAAAGGGCAAGTGGCAATACAAACTTGTCATGTATCCCACGTGAGGCCACAGGAAGGGAAAATTCCCGGGGGCATCTGGTGTGGAGAAGCCGGCAGGGTCGCGGGGACCCCTGGCGCCGCTGACTCCCTCCCCTTCGGAGACAGAAAGGAGCTGGGAATGCTGGTTTGACAAATGGGAGGACATGGCAAGATTTATTGGACAATTACCAATGTTTTCTCTCACTCAACTTTCCTTTAGTAAGTCATTATTTCATTTGGGGAATAAGTACCACTCCTGTCACCCCTCCGATCTTGTCATTTCATCTCCTCACTTAGGCTGGTTTGTCGCCTTGATTTGTAGACGTGCACAGAGTGTGGACTGCAAGGGTTTCTCCCTAACTGAATTTGAGCTCTATTCTCTTGTCATTTTCCTATGCAGACAGATAAGACATGATAGAACTCTGCATTTCCCCATTTTTTTTTGCCATATTCTAGAACCTATTTTATGATCATTCTCTTAATACTTTAAAAATTGATTAGTTCTTTAAAGATTAGTCTCACCCCTAAAGCCTAATGCAGTGATGATCATGGGTTTGGGGCTCATGTCTATGTGTGGGAATGCAGGTGTGTGTGTGTGTGTGTATAATTCTCAATAAAACAAATACCTGCAAATACCGTTTAAAAAACATGTCCACCAAAATCATAATTTCATGGAATAAGGCTATTAAAAAAGGTTTTTACTCCCAACTTAAAATTACCCTCTTAGAGTACATTTAGTACATTTATCACACTTTGGAAAGTAGGGATACAATTCAAGACAACCTAATTTCCTTCTCATGGAAGCTAGTTTGGGATTGACCCGGGAAGGAGTCTCTCTAGGTTCCCTCTGATCCCTGGGACATGGAGCTGTTGATCAGTACCTCTGACTTTATGCAAACCTCACTTGGAATTCTAGAGACATTTTAAAACTCATTGCTTTCTCTGTGACCTCACAGATAAACCATCAGCAAATCCTGTCGGCTCAAATTTCAGTTGAAAATATACATCCCAAATCCTGCTATTCCCCACTACTTCCACCCTGCTGTAACTCATCACAATCCCTCTCTGGCTGATATCACTGCCCTCTTAACCAGTTTTCCTATGACCACTGGACTGAAAACGCAAGCAGAAAGCCACTTGTCGTCCGTTATGTCCTAGCTACAAATAAACACTTATTAGGGAAATCAGAAGCAAAGCAATTTAAATATTTAAAATACTTGAAACACAAACAATAGAATACAAAAAAGACCAGAATGATTGCATGGTCTCGAAATAACATCTCGGGTCAAAATCAACCCCTTTTAAAATTACATGGAACATATTTTTCTTCATAATTTATCATCCCTCTTGGACATAACATACAGGGTGATTTTAAATTGATATGATATAAGAATAAATACCAAATCAGTCAAAGAAGTCAGCAAATGTTCAGAATTATAGAAAACCATAGAAATGGGCTCTAATTGCATCATTATCTAATCTCCTCACTTTTGAATACCATTGCTATGAATGGCCTCACTCATTTCTTATGTCATTTTCTTTTCTTGTGAACTTTTCCATTTTCTCCCAAGAACAAGACAGCCATATTTTAGGGTTTGCTGTATTTTGTCGTGCAAAGCAGTAAAAAGACTCATCAGAAATGTGATGGAAAGGAAGCTCATAAAGAAATGTAGTTGGAAAAGAAAATGTCATAAAAGATGTTGTTGGAAAAGTCAGGGAGCACTTCCCTGAAAGTTCTTTATTCACAGGGACAAAGAAAGTAAGAGTGGTTTGCCTTTTCTGTCCCTAAATGCTCCAAATTTTAGGAGGCCCACTGAAGCTTACACTCTAAAAGTGAGGTTTAAAAATATTAGATGAAATATTGCCTTTTCTTACCCCAAACATTTGATCTCTGATGACATTTTCAAGCCGAAGCTGAACTTTAAATTGGCATGTGCTAGGTGGGGTGTTGCATGCCTGTAATCGTAGCACTCAGGAGGCTGAGGCAGGAGGAGTTTCAGGCCAGCCTGGGCTACATAAGCAAGTGCATAGTGAGACCCTGTCTCCCTAAAGCAAAACAAAACAAAACAATACCAATTACAAAAATTGGCATGGGAGTTTGGAAGTCGCTATGCACTGATTAAGGATCCGGTTGGGTAGAAGGGTCAGCAGAGATCCTCAAGGACAGCGGGAGGGTGCAACTGTTAGGGTCACAGAGCTGGCTCTGAGCCAGTGGGAGGGATCTAGAGATGACAGAACCTGTACTGGGCGGAATAGAGTCACCGCAAAATTTCACGACTGCCCAGCATCTCAAGATGTGACCTTACTTAGAAATGAAGTCTTTGCAGGTGTCATTCATTTCCCTGAGGTCACTGGGGGCGAGGTGAGCTCCAAGGCCGATGAGCGGAGGACACAGCCACGTGGAGAAGCGCGTCCTGGGCAGACAGAGGCGGAGACTGGAGCGACACAGCGGGGACCCAGGGGAAGCTGGGACGGGGAGGACGCACCAGAAGGCTTCCCCAGCACCTTTGGAGGGCACGGCCTGCTACTGACACCTGACCTGTGGCCTCTAGGATTGTGAGAGAAGCGGTGTGGTGGCACACACCTGTAATCTCACCCTGCTGGGAGGCTGAGGCAGGAGGACTGTGAGTTTGAGCCCAGTCTGGGCAGTTTAGAGAATTTGTTTTTCTGTTTTAAGCCATTCATCGTGTTGAACCCAGCCCACGAACTTGAGGGCTCACATGAATTTTTTCGTTTTGCATTATTTTGAATTGAAAGAGTTGCTAATACCAACCCACAGAGAGCTGGCATGTAAAAACCAGTTTACAGTTCTTTTTTTTTTCTACTCTTTTCTTCTTTCTTTCTTTCTTTCCTTTTTTTCCCCTAGAGAAATCTAAGGTGACACAGCTATCTGGTTCCATTCCCGCTGGTGACGAAGCAGGGGGTCGCTGCCCCGAGGGCCCAGCCGGAGCCACTGCCCCTGCGGTCGTCCGCCGGCCCGGAGGTCCGAGCCCAGCCCTTCCCGCACGCGCTCTTTGTCCTTTCCGTCTTCCCTGGCTCGGGTTCTCCCAGCGCCTCTCCTCCTTTTAGAGCCCAGAAAAAGGAAACTCAGGCATAGAAAGCCGGCGCCCAGCGCGCCTGTGACGGAGGAGGTCTGGGGTCCGGGGTTCGGAGCCCTCCCCAGCTCCCCGCCCCGCGGGCCGCTTCCTCCCACGGAGCGCCGCAGCTCTCGCCAGCAGACGCCCCAGGCGGCTTGCAGAGAACCCAAGGAATCCACAACGAGCTTCCAACGCTGCATTTTGCCAATAAAGATTTTTGTTAAAAAAACAACAACAACAAAAAAAAAACAGTGTCACGTTACCATCTTTTCATTAAAGACAAGCATTCCCGTCCCGGGCTCTCCGTAGTGCTCCCGCAGGTCTCTTCCTCCTGCGGCCCTCGGCCCGCTCTGCCCTGTACGCTGGGCTCCTTGGCCTTCTCTGGACACGCGAGGCCACTCTGGACTCAGTGACTTTTCATCGATTCTCCCCTTTGCCTGCAGCCCTTCCCCAGGGGCCTTCACAGTTCAGTTCCTCAAGTCTCTTAGCACTCTACTAAAATGTCATCAGCTCACGTGGCTTTTTCATACAATGGAGTACTACTCTGCCATAAAGAAGGACAAATGTGAGGCGTTTCTAGCTAAATGGATGCGTCTTGAGACCAAACTCTGAAGTGAAATAAACTGTCCACACGTGTGAATATCTCATCATTTCTCTGGTGTGAGAAATTGGAAGGTAAATAAGGACCAAAATGTATAACAGATATTGGGAAATGGGAAGGAAATGTTCAAGTGGGAAGGAGAACAAAGGAGTGGGGAGGGGGAAAAGAAGGAAGGGAAAAGAAAATAAAAGAGAGCAAAGGAAAAAATGAAAACAAAGCTTTTGCAAAGGAGGGAAAGAGGGTTGAAGGAAGGGGAAGGGATTGGGGAAAAAGGAGGAATCAAAATATATCACATCCAGGTGCAAATTCCCTATGATGAATGTGATCATTAGCTGCATCTAAAGTATACCAATAAAATTAATTAAAAAGCAAATTCCAGGCTGATACAAAAATAAATAAAATGTCACTTTGTCACACACTTCCCCACTGCTGCATTCTCTATGCCATTATGGCTACTTTCTTTTTGACATTTATCATTATCTAACATGCTCCATATTTATTTGCTCTTTTTCTGCCTCTTCCTACTATAGTGAGAATTCCAAGAGAACAAGGGTCCTGTTTTCTCCAGTGTCTAGAGTACTGTCAGGCACATAGAATATATTCACTACATTTTATCAAATTAGATTAAAGCAAGTGCAACCCTCGCACTGAATACATTCCAACTGTAGAAAATGTCCCACGCTATCCGTTTCCCTTTGTTTTCCTCATGAGAGGTGAAATGTTATCCTGCATCGTGATTGGTTTGTGGGCTTGAATAGCATCGAGATGATAAAGATTATCATGGGTCCAAAGCCATGTTGGTGCTTTGGTTTGACTCAGCAGTAATCAACGTGTACAAAGATCTTATGGCCTCTGGCTACTCAACCTCCCCTAAGAGAACCCCCACCTCTAACTAAAACATGCAAACCAAAAAGCAATAACAAACTAATCACCAGACAGCAATCCTTCTGGGGCCTTCTACAAGCTGCTGTAATGACCCTTTGTCCCAGAGCAGGAGGAAAACCATTCTGTGAGGCCAACTTATAAAGTCTGTGTTCCAGCCACATATAAGCAAGTGTGCAGAAATTACATTATTGGATCAGTGTTTCATTGTTTTTAATATCTGAAGTTCCTGAAACAATAAAAAAAAAAGTAGATTTGTCCTTGGTTTTCATTTCAGCATAGGTTGATCAAGAAAACAAAGAAGAAAATGGCAGAGGAAAAGTACTGTATAACTTGACTGTCAGCAGCGGCCACCAGGCCAAGGCTGTTACGCAGGAAGCACACGGCAAAGCCAACCCAATCTGAACAAGGAAGGATGAAGTTCTTGAGGAACTGACAAAATTCTACATTACTTGACGTGAGAAGCGAGGCACTCCGATGCCAGTTAAAGAGTATTGGCTATGGAGTGAGATCCAGGTTTGGCCCTGGGTATGTACCGTTAAAACTGTCTGACCTTGAGCTAGTCTTGTGACCCAGCACCCTTCTCTCTACAGAGCCGAGATGATGGTCCAGGTGCATAATGGAGCTGTTGCTGGATCAGATGAAATAGTGCCTGCAAATTGCCCAGCAAAGAGCAAGAACTGAATATTGGTATCTATCACTGTGATTATTGGAAAGGACAAATGATTCTGCTACTTTCAAGAATTCCCATCTCATCCCAGCCAGAATAGCTATTATCAAGACTCAAAAAATAACAAACACAGGTGAGGGTGTGGAGAAAAAACAACCCTTGCAAACTGCGCATGGACTGTAAATCAGTAAACTCACTGTGGAAAACAGTATTTTTTTTTTTTTTTTTGGTCTGTCACACACATGCCCACTTTCTTTTTGGCTAAGAAAGTGGTATTTAATTGTGTGACACTTTCTTTGCCACAGTGGAATGCCACAGCTGCTCCAATTAACAACAGCTGCAGACCAAGTATGGTGGTTTCTTAAACATCTGGAAATAGAACTACCATGTGATCCTGCTAAGTGCTCCTGAGTATGTACCAAAAGGAAAAGAGATCAGCATACAAAAGAGATACCTGTATATACATATTTGTTGCAACATTATTCAAAATAGCCATGATACAAAATCAGCCTAGTTGCCCACCAACAGGTGAATAGATAAAGAAAATATGGAATATATATATATATATATATATATATATATATATATATAGTATTCAGTCATAAATAAGATATAGAATCATGCCATTTGTAGACAAGTGGATGGAATTGGAGATCATCATGTTAAATGAAACAAGCCAGACACAGAAAGACAAATATTGCATTTTTTCTCACATGTGGAAACCATAAAAGGGTATCTAAAAGTAGGTGAGGGACTAAGAGGGAAGGGAAAAGGATCAGGGCAAAGTGGGGGGAGAGAGAAGGGCAAGATTCAAACGAAGAAACTTCTATGCATGGATTAAAATGCCACAGAGAAAGCCATCTGTATAATTAATATGAGATAGCAATTATAATAAAAATACAAGTGCCATCTCTTCATAGGAGGAACTAAAGAATGTGTAAAAACAAAAGCTATTGGTCAGAAGAGGGAAACTATGAATTGAAGTGTGGGCTATTCTCCCATGGCATTGGCAATGCGAGCCTCTATTGATACTCATTGGGGCTTCCCATGTGCACACACCTAGTACTTCTTCTCTGGCTGAATATCTACCACAGCCTTATGAGGGAAAGTACTGGAAGAAGAAAACGGACAGGCAGAGGTTAACCTTGTATTCACAAAGGGAGTAAAAGGCAGAGCTGGTAATAGACCCCAGGCAGCTGAAATTCAAACATTTATTCAAGCATAAACCAAAATGTTTATTACCATGTTTGGAATCAGCCCTTGTGTTTGCACCCATAAGAAGCAAAAAACAAAAAAAATTTTTTTGAGAATTTATTTACTTAGATTAAATATCTTCCTTCCTGATTTTCACAATAGATAGATAGAATGATAACTCTGCAGAAGCATTCTCAGTGAAACTGTGACTGTTATGTGTGGACAGACAGACTTCTAGCACTAACAGGGGAATCCAGAAACTGCACCTCCACAGTGCACACTAAACCCTATTGCCCTGAGACTCACTCCAAAATAAATCCCCAGAGGATGGGCTGGATACCTCGTGTTTCCAGGTGAGGCAGTGTGTAGGGATTCAGACTACTTTAACACAGAGACTTAGCAGTTTGTGTTCCTCCACCCCCTTCTTTCCACTGCAGAGGGTTTGAATGCTAAGCATTTCCTGCCTTTGAGGAAGGGGTAACTACATTTTTGTTAATTCTGGATTTGGACCTAAAGAATCTCCAAGAACTAGGATCGTGAAAGAACAGAACAAAGAAGCAGAAAGTTTTTTATGGCAGAGGAAGTGGGAAGCTCTGTTCTCTGAAGGAAGGCTCCTGTATCAACTAAAAAGGGATTCGAGTTGATGGCAAAGGAAGATTTCTAGGAAGTCCCTAAGATGTGGAAGCTGGGGAGACTTCTGAAGAGAGGCCAGTGCTTAGAAGGAAGGGGTGGACTGGTGAACTTGACTCAGAGCAGCAAAGAAAAACATGGACTGAAAGCCAAGACGGGATACGGATAAGTTAGTACCAGCACTGCCAGCAGGTGGTTCAGCCTTCACCTCAGTGACTGCTGCTTGTTATTTGAGGTGGCAGACCATACCTTCACTTTGTTAGGACCCAGAATCTAGCTGGTCATCTCTTGGCAAAAGTGACCTCCATCCATGTCCTCAGGTATTTCTTGGCTTCCATTTGACTGACTCGCTCTAAGTAGAAATTCCTGCTTGCAAAGCCACAGATACTATGAGCTCTCCCCCACCAGAATGGTAGCAGAATGGGGTCTTTGTGTAGTAGTAGGTTTTGAAATTCAGGTTTCTATAGGGGTCCATGAACTTTAGGGGTCCACACTGAATGAGTAGGCTGGACATCCACCCCTGATCTGAAATAGTTGTTAACGGCATGCCTGTGACCTGTGCCTCCATCACACCAAGTGCCTTTAGTTAAAGGCCAACTGGCCACTTACAAAAATGTTTTAAAACTGCAAAAACAGGCCAATCATTGTACCCAAATGTGACTCTTCATGACAAAAGCCCCCTTCATTCTAAGGCCCTGGCTTCCTTAGGAGCTAGAGAAATATGTAAACACTCAAGGACAAAGATTTTCTTGACTCCTGGAGTTGGGTATCTTTAGTAACAGGCAAACCAATTATCCCCCTGTTTCAAGGATGGCTTCTGCACATTTACACTGTTGCTTTTGGCTGTTTTGTCTCTTGGTACATGGTGCCAGCACCCTGGAGAGCAGCCATCGATGCCTCCATGCTTTACAAGGGGCATCTCTTTTCTCAAACCTGAGCTGTTCCAGGCCACGGCAGGTTGACAGAGGACTTGGCCATTGCTACAGAAACAGAGTCATTAGAAGTAATCAGGCCTCAGCCCAAATAGTGGCTTGGATGAAAGAGGGTCATAAAACTCCCGCTGGAAGTTCTGCTGGGGTTGGCAGTGCTGCTTGTCAATGCTGGGGCATCTCTGCCAAGGCAGTGCCCTGTGCCAAGACCTGGAGCTCCATGAGCCAATATGGCTTTCCTATTTGGGGCTTTCCCCCTGGGATCTCCAGCAACATGCTATTCTGAAGCTTTAAAAGAAAAAGAAAATCACAACCTTCCACGTCAACCACTGGCTTTGTAAGGCAATGCTTCTCACATTCTGAGTGTGTTGAGACAAAGAGGAAATAAACTGGCTGGAGAAGTGAGGCTGGATAATGCTAATTTATGATTCATCTTCTCTCTGCATTCCCCTCTTCTCCTCCCCAGCATCCAGGCAGGGAATTGAGGGCTTCTGGGGCAAGAAGGGAAGGAGATGCCTCAGTGTAACTCCCTGACTTTTGTGTTGAAAGCTCTAAGAATGAAGGAAGCTTGACCATTCTCCTTGCTTGTTATCCCTGCTTGCTCCACAGAGATGGCCAGTGCTGGACCTTGTCTTCCCACAAGGCGATCCCCATCCTAGCTGAACAGAAGCACCTTTGTGCCGCGCAGGCCCTCGCTGGCCCTTTCCCAAGCCGGCTGCTCCTCTGGCAGGGAGTTGCACTCTGGGTCCCGAGGCCGAGTGTCTCCACACTGCTTGTCACTGTGAAGTGAGGCTTTTCCGACCTGCCTTTTGAAAGTTTGATGCCCTCCCTCTTGCCTTTCCTTCCCCTTTCCCATTTTACTTTTCTCTATAGTGTTTATTACCATTTAGCATAATCCATATGATGCATTTTATTATAACTATCATCAGTCCCTGTTATGATTTAGGGAAGTATCCCCCAAAGGCTCATATGTGAAAAGCTTGGTACCCAGACTGCGGTATGACTGGAAAGCTGTGCAGTGTGTAAGAGTGGGGTCTAGTGAGAGAGTGAGGTCACTCTAGGGGTGCCCTAGAAGGGGTACTGGGACCCTGGCCCCTTCCTCACTCTCTGTTGCTTTCTGCTGCCATGAGGTTGGCAGCTTGGTTCTACCGCATTTTGCCCACCGTGACGTACTGCCTCACCACCAGCCCAAAGTGATCGGCCCAACCTGAGCCCAAAGAAAACTTTCCTCCAGGTAAGTTTTGTCTCAAGTATTTTGTTACAACACCAGAAAGCTAACACATTCTCTTTTAACCTGATAAGGAAAATGATTTTATCTGTTTTGCTCATCATTATATGTTCAGTGCTTGACATAGAGTTGGTGATCAATAAACGTTTTGTTGAATTAAAGGATGAATGCTTTACAAATCATGTTTCTACTAAAAGTGGAAAAAAATGTGCCCATCTCTATGACTTCCATGTACCCAGACAGCTTCCCTCATCCATCTATGTTATTTCTGTGGCTCAGAGCCACGAGACCTGAAGACCGGGGGCTGGTTCAGGCTTCAGCAGTTCCTCAGTGCTGGGTCATGGACCACATCTCAAGATCAGTGTGGAATTAGGAAGGAATCTCAGTCCTGAGGGGGCCCAGGAAGGAGGATGATCCATGTCCTAATGATACAAAGGCATGATATGCCTTGGCACTGAGTAGAACTCCAGGCCAGTGTCTCCTGGTACAAATATCCTTTGGGATGGCTTAGGTTAGGCTGGGTTTACCAGAAGTCTACTCCAAGATGAAGACACAGGATTTAAATCGTTGCCGTAGGAGGTGATCCCAGGAGGCATGGTGTATGTGTGTGTGGGGGATTGTGCAGTGAGTCAGGAAGGCGACAAGCCTAACCAGGATGGGTGTTAGAGTCAGTTACCTCTGTGGACAGCTGAGGCTCATCTCCACTGGGGACCTCTGGGAGGTGACATCTTGGGCTTATTCATCCCAGGATGATAGGTGCGTTGTGCAGCAACTGGTCACAGGCTGCTTCTGGGGCACAGAGACAGTGGATCTGACAGCCACAAACACAGACTGAGATACATGCGTTGTGCAGGAGACCTGAATGTCACTCACTGTACTGTTTCCCCTGGTGACTTTCCAACATGCGGGGCAAGTCTTGGCACAGTTAGGACAAAGTGCACTTCCCTGTGCTAGACAGTGGTTCCATTTCAGTAAAATCCACAGAACAGTCAAAGCGCATGGCGAACACTTTGTGTGCTCATGGCAAATGAATACCAGTCTAGGGTCAAAGAGTCAGAAACTCCCAAGTCGGACATCAGACAATTTTTGTGGTGTGGGACCATGTTACACACTATAGAGGATTTGGCGCCTCTGGGCTCTGCCAGGGTCACCTCTCGATCTTTGTCACAACCTACTCCCCAAAATAATTTCTGAAGCCTGACCCAGCTTGGAGAAATTCCCATTTATAAACTAACTACTAATCGAAAGAAAGTGATGGGAAGGGCTGGGACACGGTTTCTTGTGAACTGGGATCAATGGGAATTTGCAGTGAAAACAAGCTGAATGATGAAAAAGAGAATTTGTCCTCTGGGTACCTCTGATTTTTGTAGCCCGACCCACACCCATTCCACAAGCAGAGAAGGATGCTGGAGAAGCCTCCGCATATGACACACAGCTGTAATTTTTTCCAGAGGAACTATCATTTATCACAGGGACAATACCTGCCTATTATGCTGCAGGCTTAGGGAAGACGTGAAAAAATATCATTTCTCCCAAAGAACAGCTTCCTGCAAAAGTGTCATTCTTTCTTGACCCACATCTAAATTCAAAGATCCTGGGCAAATGATAGAGGAGTTTGCTCATCCTCGATGTACGCAGCAGTGCAGAAGAATCTGACAGGCGCGGGGTGTGTTCTCGATTTACCAAGCCTTCAGGACTGACAGTGAGGAAAGGGCCAGTGAATACAGTCACGCAGAGGCAAATCTGGGGGGCTGTGGTGTGTGTGTGTGTGTGTGTGTGTGTGTATGTGTGTTTGGCACAGAGCCCATGTGCAATAATCAGTGCATGGAGATTCTTTCTGTGCCTCATGTGTTCAAAAACAAAACTGGAACTTGCCCTCCAGGTTTGGCAAAAGAGGAAGGCTCGAGGCAGCCCTGCTGTGTGGAAAGCCACACTGGCTGAAGCAGAAGGAAGCCAGGCCCTGACTTGGGCTGGACATACAAGTCTTTAATTATAGAGTTTGTCATGGCCCACCAGCTGGGGAGCCAACTTTGGAGTCGGACTGCCTGAGTTTGACACCTCAGGGTTATCCCTTACGAGCTCTGGGCCTTGAACAAGATACTTCATTTCTGTAACATTTGTTTCCCTATCTTAAAAATGGGGACAATACTAAATCTTTGGACTTTAAAAAAATAGGTATAATTATCCACATAAATGCTTCACATAGAGCCTAGATCACAGTAAGATGTGCTAAGTGTTCATGTTATCCACAGTGTGACAATCACGACTTTTTGGAAAAATGAAGCATCACATATGTGTTCTAGGAATGCAACTACTTATAATTTGAACAAGCTCGTTAAGATCATGCTTATGCCTCACCAACTTCTAGATCTCCTGTGTCCAGGACTGTGTCTGATGCACAACAGAAGCTCGAGAAACGTTCGTGGATCTCAGTTAACAAAGGTGGAACTCACGATCAGAGAGCTCGGATCAGGGTGAGCAGGTAATGACATCTCACCACTTCCGGCACTATACATAATGACTCTCAATACACAGATAATACAGGGTACAAGAGATAAAATGAGGTACTTTATTCCACTGAATTTTCATTGTGTTTATAACGCATCACATACACTTCCACTGTATTTAGGGCCTGCATCATTTTCTTTCTCACTCTGACATCTTGATTTTCACTATGATGCTTTCCTGTTGCAGGGAAACTGAGCAAGGATTTTGCTGGGGGCATCAATTTTATTACCTTGAGATTAAAGTCTCCAGGAGCTTTACCTCTTTCCAGTTCCAAAGTGGCTGTTGGAATTAATGGCTGCCATATTTATTAATCTTTTACTTAGTCCCAGAGATTGAAGACATCTTTGTGTCTTATAGATGAACTTTCCCCCAGCACATTTGCCGCAGGATGGCCCAATGTACTAACAGGACTGACTGAAAATTGAAACCTGGTTTGCGGCTTTCTGCCATGTGCCTTTGGACTTAACCCTCACCATTGTGAGCGTGGCCCCACGGGCTCTCCAAGACCTGGTTCCTGGCTACCTTCCTTACTTTCTCCCTTTTGCCTCTCCCCTCCATTTTTCTATTCCAGGCAACCTTTGTTTCTATCTCAAATAAACTGAGCACATGGCTCAGAGCTGTGGCACCAACTGGCCTCTTTGCACGGATCTTCACCACATGGAACAAATAAAGATTAAAATAGCCTCGTGCCAGCACGGTTCCGTACGTTTGCCAAATGGCTGCTAGTGCCAAACTTGTCCTGCTGGATTCAGCAAGTGGAAATATAGCACACACAGTTAAATTTGAATTCATATATATATATATTTTTGTATAAATATGTCCCTTGCTGTCCAATATTCCCAGAGATTCTGGATTTCAGAATCTAAGGGATTATGGTCATGCATAATTTTGTCCATTCTATAGGTGGGAAATTTAGGTACAGAGAAGTTGAGAAATTTGGCAGAGATCACAAAGCAAGAGAGTAAAGGTGGGTTTGATCCCAGGTTGTCTGGCGCAATGCCTTTTTATAAATGAATGTCTCTGATGTTGAACTTCTTTATCGACAAAGTAGAGTGGTAACTTCTTCTTGGTAGGATTAAATACAATAATATGTACAAAAAATAATTGGTATACAACAAGTTCTTATAGATAGGGGCTATAAGAGCAAGCAGTTGAAAAATATTAAAGTGAGGGAATGTTTTAAAACAGCATGTCATATTGAAAAGTTTGGTTAAGTGTCACTCTGAGGCAGATGTTCATAATAGACATTTGGTTTTTGATTGTTAAAATAAAAAAATCAAAAATTTCAGTTTTATAAAATAAAAAAATTCAATGCAGTTAATATTTATAAGAGGAGAACAAAGGACTTTGTCACCTAGGTTGTCTGCCACTTGAGTGAAGTTTTATTTTTGTTTCATTAAGTGGCAACGGACCATTAAAAAATAAAATCTCTAATGGATGAATGGTCTCCACAATTTATTTCTCCAAATAGGTCCAACTTGCCATTTTATTTTATGCACAGATTGGTGGATTTTCCTATCAATGAGTTGGAAATAAATTTTTTAAAAATAGCAGAAACTAAATTTCTGCCTGTTCTCAGTTGCTAGGATTTTGTTCTTCTTAAACTAGGTCCAACGACCATGTGGAAGCAACACACGGTTTTGCCTCTGTTTTCTCCCATATATACACAAAGGCAAAAATTGGTAAATGAAAGGGATACGAAGAGGCAAATGAGGAAAATGCTGCCCCATCCTCTGAGGAGCAGCCTGGGTGGGGGAAGAGCATGGCCCCTAGAAGAAATTGACTTCAAGATGGTAAAAGTGAAAATGAAACTAATCCAACTCTCTCGATCTGTCCAAGAGTAGTTTTTCAATCTGGAAAGCCCAGAGGATGTTTAGAGTAGAACGAATATTTTGTTTTCACAGAAATACCTTTTTCTGGTCTCTAGGTTCTGTTCTGGGGGTCGACATCACATTTTTGGTTTGGATGCTGTTACTTACTCTAGAATAAACAGGATTTTGAAGGTTCCAGATGGAGCTGCCTTGGGGGAGCCCTGTGAGACACAGAATCAGTTGTCTGAGAGCTCAGAAATCTGGGGTTTTATAGGTTGTGCAAATAGGCATATAGAGAAATCCCCAGTGGAGAGAAAGAGGGTGTCATTTCACCAAGGCAAGCTCAGAGGACTGTTTTAATACCTACCATTCTCAAACTAGGACAATCACATTTTCATGGGAGGGTAATTGTTTTTCTGAGCACAAACAACTGCAAGAAAAAAATTTCACCAGACTCTAAAAAATTTTATTTGCCTTTAAGTTAAAAAATTAATTAGGAGTTGTTTTAAATGGAATTGAAAAATTGGTTTTAAAATTTAGTTTGATTTTATTTAAAAATAAACCCAGATTACAATGATAAGAACACATTTTTCCTTTTTCACTAGGGATTGAACCCAGGACCTTGTACATACTAAGCAAGTGCGTTACCATGAGCTAAAGCTCCAGCTCAATAAATTCTTGACAAATTACTAGTGATATTGAAAGTATGAGGTACTATGAATTTATTATGAAGTTATTGTACACAGAATATCGTCCTGAGTATTGAAAACATAATCAAAATCAGTCTCTGATACAAAGAAAAATTGAATACAAAGAAAATATTTTGGTTAGAATTTTCTTTTCTACTCATTTTCATTCATATTTGTTATTGTTGTTGTTATTTTCTGTTTTCTGGGAAAAACACCCCCAGTGCAATGCTCTATCAATAAACACTTTGTCAATAAAAATAAAGAAGCAAGCTGAGTGACAAAAAGAGTCCGTTCTGTCATCGAGTTAATCTTGAATGTCAGAACAGGTGACCACTGGAAAGTCAATGAGTCTCAACCCTTTTGTTCAGTGAGCCCCTTCAGTGTCTGATCAAGCTGGGCATTCTCTTGGAAGATGAAGGTGTCAAAGATCTTCCTTCCTGTGTCAGTTTTAATGGGTTGCCCCTCCTCTCTGGCTAGCTCATCATGATCTTCAAAGGGTTAATAATTCCCATTGAGCTATGCAATTTGGAAAGTCCTATACAAAACTGAAACATGAGGCCTCTAAATAAAAATAATTATCAAGCTTTTCAAGATGGTAAGAGCAGAGTGTTAAATCAAGATTAGGCCTCTTCTAATCCCAGGACCCTGAGCGACAGCATACCTGGCACAGGTGGCACAGGTGGCATGCCCATCAAGGCAGCCCTACAAGTGGAGGGTGGAGGCGAAAATTTCAAGCTTTGGAGCTGGGCTTCTGGAGCTCAAACCACAACTTTCTTTAAAATTACATATGAATTACATTGTGTCTTATTTTCCATACTTATGATAAAAGTACCTACTTAATAGAATTATGAAAAAAACCTATTCTCAGCCAATCCCTAAAATAGCAAGTATATGATATTGGCTGATATTATTCTTATTAAAAAAGAATGTGATAGCTGGGTGTCTTGGAGCCTAAAATTCCAGCACTCGGGGAAGCTGAGGCAGGAGGATTGCAAGTTTGAGGTCAGTCTGAGCAATTTAGTGAGCTAGAGAGATCCTGTCACAAAGAAATTTAAGAGAAAGGGGTAGGGGTATTGACAATATAGTTTGATGTGAAGACCCTCAGTTCAATTCCCAGTACTGGAGAAAGAAAAGAAGAGGAAGAAGGAAGAGGAGGAGAAGAAGAAGAAAGTGAAGAAGTGGAAGAAAAAAAAGGAGGAGAGGGGAAGGCAGACAAGGGGAAGGGGGAGGAAGATGGAAAGGAGGGGGAAGAGGGCGGAGACAGGCAATTACAAGTCATGTCATTTTCATTAATCAAAATCTCTCACTAACCCCAAGGCATATGAGACATCTTCCATACCAGGCCTGCAAGGTCCTGTGTGACTTGCTATTGCCTGTGTCCCCAGTTTCATCTCTTGTCACGTCTGCTCTTGCTCAGCACACTCAAGCCATCCTTGCCTTCCACTAGTTCATTTGCTCAAACCATCCTTGCCTTCTGCTACTTCGCATGCTCTATGGTCTCTTAGTTCAGGTCCTTTGCAGACTCACTATCTCCCTGGAGTGCTGTCCCCAGCCAAGCCCTCTGTGCATAAGCCTTGCCTCAGGGTAAATGCCCTGATGAAGTCCTTTCCTCCTCATTCCCATTCTTTTGTTCTTCCTTTTTTTTTTTTGTTTCGTTTTGTTAACTGCTTCACTGACTTATCATTTGTATGCATAAAATTAATTCATTTGAAAAGCACAATTCAATGGTTCTTAGTGTGGTTTCAGCAACTTTCATGATTATCTAATTTTAGAACATTAATAAGAAAGAAATCTAATACACACCTGAAATCTCTCTCCATTCCCACCCCTGGTCCCAAGAAACTAGTTACCTATTTTTTGTCTACACACATTTGCTTTTCTGGACATTTCATATAATTGGTATTATGCCATATGTCTTTTTGTTTCTGTTTCTGGATTCTTTCATTTAGCCCAATGCTTTTGAAGTTCATCGTTGTTATTTTTTCAGTTCTTTTTTTGCTTAGTTTTAAAAAAATCATCTCCCCAATTACAATATGAGCTGCACAGAGTATAAGCTGGGACTGTTTTGATGATTACTGTACCTGTAGTGGGTACATCATAGGGAAATAAAGCTAATGGTTAAATGAATGAATAAGATAGTACAACTTCTATTTAAAAATCTGGGGTGGAATCCACATAACGGGTAAACTGTACTCTGTTCCTGCTTGAGACACTATCTCCTCTCTGTGAATCACTCCTAAAACACTGTCATTAAGAGAAATGTTACACCTAGGGGAAAAGACCAGAGGGAAAACGTGAATATCCATATGTAAAGAAAAATAATTAAAAACTACTTTTATATCATAAAAGGAAATGAATGTACAAAAGACACTCAATTCTTTACAAATACCTGTGAAGGGCAGAGCTTGTTTATACATCAAACTCTAAACTGTGTGTCTAGTCACTAGCTTATCTCTGCCATGGTCTTCCTTCAAGTTAGTGACATCGCTCCAGAATTTTCCTCTCTGAGTCAGTGAGTGATAATGGGGAGCAGGCCAGACATATACAAGGGAGCTTCACGAGTGGCCACTTAGATTAGAACAGAACTCAAATTTAGGTTCTGCTCTGATGCTTGGAGCACTGCACTTACTCTGCCGTGAGACACAGAGATTCATCGTTCTGTGCTTAAAGTGATCTCAAGAAGGGGTAGAATTTCATATAGCTACTATATAGTACAAGTCAAAATGCTAAGACTCATTTGTTTTTTTCCATTCAGCATTTCCATAA
Organism: Dasyprocta punctata; assembly: GCA_004363535.1. Taxonomy (NCBI): domain Eukaryota; kingdom Metazoa; phylum Chordata; class Mammalia; order Rodentia; family Dasyproctidae; genus Dasyprocta; species Dasyprocta punctata. The sequence goes on from RJWM01004840.1 coordinate 37,985, forward strand.
GTATCAAACCCCTAAAAGATAGGATAGTAAAAGAAAAAAATTCAAATCGACATTACTCACCTGAGGGGTCAATCAGACACAAGAGAGGTCAGTGGGAGAAGAACACACACTTCTGAATGTTCCTGTCCTGGGAATCCCAGAAGCTCATGTTTATGTTCTCTATTGCATAATTCTGACTATGTCCTTACATGTCAAAGTACGTAGACATGGCTACAGGGCTAATCAATTATTTGGCCTCTACGATCTTAGTTGGATCCATGTGGTTACACTCCCACCTTGTTTTGACCACAGGTCCAGCAAAGATGGCCACGATGCTTCACTTCCTCTCTGTTTACGAACACGCAGGTACAACCCCCACCCCCCAGTGCAGCCAGCGGGCCTCTGGTCTTCTCAGCTAGGGGAACCAACTGTCCTGGTTTGCCTGTGACTGTCCTGATTTTAACACGGAAAGATGCGTATGCTAGGAAGTCCTTTAATCCTGAGAAAACATGATCAGATGGGCATCCTACTGCTAGTTCCTACAAAAATTTTATGTCAAGGATGCTGGTACTTGTCCGCTAGCCTAATCTTTTGTGCTGGCCTAAACTGCTTTCTAATGTCCTTGTTTTGACTGTCCACTGATGAAATCTGAGATGTAATATATGACATATTTATTTCAGAAAAGACTTAAAATATGTAACCCATATGAGCAATTTTACTTGTGGAAATGTAAACTGAGGCACCAGTCAAAAATGTTTGCAAAGATTTTGTTTATAAGGATGTTTAGTTCTGCTCTGCTAATTTGGATAAAATTTAGAAACAATCTAAATACCCCACTATAGGCCAATGTAAAATAAAGTATGCATCTGTCCCATGGAATATTTTTATGTGATCTTTAAAAAGAAAAGTAGAATATTTAATGGTATGGGAGGATGATCACAATTTTAGAGTAAGAAAAATCAACTCACGATATGTAGATATAACTAGTTTTGGCAAAAAGAAAATTCTGTTGGCACAGATGTGCACACACACGGTACATGTTTGTGAAGCAGAATACTGATAGTGAGCACTGGCAGGACCAAAGGATGATCTCCTGTGGTTAGGGTACAGAACCTCATTTCTGCCTTTTTCGTCATCGCCAACCCCTATACACTTCCAGGTATCACAGGTGTTTGCTATGTGACTCTATCTTCGCCAGAAGTCTCCTAGGTACTTGTATTGGTTTGATCCTGTGTTCCCCCAAGGCCTCATGTAATTTGCATGGGGCTGAGTCTGGTGTTTGTGATTGGTTTGTTGTCTAGCTCTGGGATTGGCAATGTGAGTGCTGTACCTGCCCAGGGCTGAAGCCGACATACAGGGTAAGGGTGGGAGGAACACATGTCTCTCTCTCTCTCTCTCTTTCTCTCTCTCTCTCTCTTAAGACAGTGCTCTTCCAACCTGCTTATCAACTTTACCAACCCTTCGCTGACATTCCTGAATCATTGTTTTCTGTCGATTATGAAATTACTCCAATTAGATGACAGATGATTTTTATTATTTTCTAGTTTGATTTTTCTTGTTTTCTCTTTCTTTATAACTGGAAGTATAGTAACCTTATTTTTCTAAGTTATATAAATTTATTTATATAAAAAAGCATTTGGATAAATCTTCTTAGGGTGGCCAGTGGAAAAGGTAGGCAAGATTATATAACTGGAAGTAGTGGCAACAGCAGAAGATAAAATTTACCAGACAGAGTGGAGGTGCTGCCCATGAGGAGAAATTTTCTGTAATAGCAAAAGGATTTTTCAACTCCAAATTATCTTTTCTTTAGCTCTGAGACTGATGCCTAAATTTTCCACGTGATTTTTTAGAGTGAAAGCATCAAAAGCTGCTACTGAAATGGGTATGTGAAGCTGAGTCATGGTTGACCATTATTACCTGAGTTTTAAGACTATGGTGGTACTTTGTAAAGAGAGGCATATGTTGCCAAGTTTTGCTAAGGAAGGTGCAGTGCTGGAACTTTGGGATTCTAGAAACTCAGAGAATTGTCCAGCTATGCAACATGCTGAGAAAAAAAGAATCAGAGTCTAGGAGAGAGGTCAGAATGAACTAGAGATGGGTGAAGAACTGGTCTTAACCAACCATCAACACAGCCCAACGCCACACACTAGTGCTGTGCTTTTCTGTGTTGTCTTGTGACGACTTGCATGACTTTAGACTAAGAAGCCAGATTGCAAAAGAGTCAGTGAATGATGTAATATGAAACTGGTAGCAACTTTTTAATAATAATAATAATAGCAATAATATCTTATTATGCACACAGCATGTATCAGGCATCAGGTTAATACTACGTATTTTATATACATTCGCTCTCTTAATTTCTCTCAGTAAATATAGGGAGTGGTGACTAGTACAACTTAGGTAATGGAAGCACAAGATGTTAAGAAATGCAAAAGGTCACAAAACTAGTAGGTGGAGAATCTGAAATCAAACTTTTCTGTCCCCAGATTTCTTCTTTTCTTGATGCTGGGTGGGGACACCATCTCTGACTTCTTCTTTTGCTACCAGCTGGAGAAAGAGCCCTGACTTTACAAAGATGGTGGTTGGAGCTGGCCTATCTGATTTGGATCACTCCTGCATTTTAAGATCAAGTGATTGAAGAATTTAATTATATTTCAAAATACCTTCACATAGTGCGACCCTGCCTCAAAAAACCAGGCCTGGGAGTTTGGCTCAGTGCCTTAAGCGCCTGCCCTGGCAGGCGCGAGGTTGTGAGTTCAATCCCCGGTGCCGCAAAAAAAAAAAAAAAAAAAAAAACCTTCACAGCTATACCTAGATTAGTGTTTGATTGAATACACATGGGCCAGAAATCTTGGGATCCATCTTTAGAGTTTTACTACTATGTAGTCTTCAAAATCATGCTTGAAATTCTAGCTATTTAGAAGGCTGAAGCAGGAGAATCTCAAGTTCCAGGTCAGCCTGGGGAACTTTACAAAACCCAGTCTCAATATAAAAAAATAAAAAGAACTGGAGATGTACCTTAGTCGTAAAGTGCTTGTTTAGCATGTATGAACCCCTAGATTCCAGTCCTAGTCACCTCCCTTCCAATTAAATTTTGGATTGGTAATTGAGCTAATTTTTTCATGTGACCTGGAGTGAAACTTCTAATGGCAGAGAATCAATTAATACTCGCAAACACTAAGCTAACATAGTTGAGGCAAATGTCATTAAAACCCTATTTGCAAAAATATCTTCCTTTTCTTCACTTTTTTCTCTATCACAGATTCTTTGGGTTATAATATTATGTTATTATGTCAAACTTTTTTTAAACTTGCAAATTGTCTGGAGTTCAAAGGAAATGTCATTTCCCGCCTCCTCATTTTAAATATTCTATAACTGATTCTGGATAAAAACACTGTTGACAGAAAAAAAAAATCTTTTCACTCAATAAGGGAAAACAGTGAATTAATGAGTAGCTTATTTTTTGTTTTTCAAAAAACTGAGTATTGGCAAATCAGAAGTTGACAAAATTATTCTTGTCCAATTTGTGGATCAAATGCAAATAGCCCCTCCTTGGCTTCTTTCTTAATGGATTGCAATTGAAATGTTACATTTTCATTTTTGACTGACAAAGGAAAAAAACTCTAAGCAATATTTGCAGGCCAAAAATTATGGCTGGAACTCCAAAGTAAGTCATATCCTAAGAGCTTTGTTTCCTGGGATGTTGGATCCTGGAGGCTGGTTTCCAAACTGCCCGGGATTTTACTGAAGAGCACTATTCTAGTGGAAAAGATTTGGTGAGCAGGCATTGCTTTAAGCAACATCGTTTCCCAGTCTCTCTAATGATATCGCATGGGGAAACCTTGACATTTCATAGTTGCCTCAGGTTGTGATAATATTTAGAAAAACACAGGATTTTCCAAGTGGAATATTAACAAAACAGATGAAATGTGTTTCATCTTTGTGGACAAATTGCAGCTTTCCAACACTACAAAGGTCCTCAATATCGATCCCCTGTTAATTGATTAAAAAAATATGTATCTACTACCTGTCAGGTGCCAGGCACTGTTCCAGGTGCTACAAGAACATCAGAGAACAGAACAACAGTGAAATTCCTAACGCGCTGGCCGCTGTGTGAAAAGCGCCTTTGCCACACGTGCCAGGGAATGTGCTGTCATACGTGCATCAAGATCATGCAATCTCCTGAGCAGACTTACAGGCAAGTGGATATTCTCCAACACCATATGTGTTTGGGGTTGGCTGGGGGTTGCAGTAAAATTCTTGCAATGCAGGAGACTAAAGTAGGGCCACCTGGAGCCTTCCACTCCAGCTGCACTCCTCCTTGTGGTTTTTCCCCCCCTTCAAAATGGTAAAACAGATTTGCACGGAGGGGTGGAAAGGAACTCATATCATCCATGGAGAACCACTTCCCATCTGAAATGAAGTCATTTGTGATAGCCTCAATCCTGGCCCCTGAGATGCTCACTGCCTAATGACCCTGTGAACTGTGTCACACAGCAAGTGGGACTCTGAAGATCAGAGATGGGAAGATAATCCTGGTGTGGCCCAGTGGACCCAATGTCATTCCAGAGGTTCTCAGAAGAGCTGGGAAGTTCAGTGTGACTAGGAGGATAGGTGACTGAAGAGGCTGGGATAATTCAAGGAAGCGGCTGTGGGCTGAGATGCACTGATTGAGATGGAAAAGTGTCCCCAGACCCTCCAGAATGGGCCAGCCCTGTTCCCACCTGGATTTTTAAAGTTGTAAGATAGAATTAGACTTCTTATTGCCAAAACTGAAGGAGAGTAAGTAGTTGTCACTATAGTCCATTTTGTTTGTTACAATAACAACATAAAGATATCATTAATGGTGTCCCTTACAACTCCATATCTGATTTCTTGATAGTAATGATTTCTGAGAAAAGAAAGCGTAGCCCCTTTCAGACATCACCCAGGGGAGCCACATGGATCGGAAAGGTTCAGACATATTTCTTACGAGAACTTGGGCCTACACAACTCTAGTACGGGCCTGGCCTTGTTTTTTACTGTTTGGCATTTGTATTATTAGGTAATTCCCATGCAGTTTTACAGATGTGGAAACTGAGGCACAATTTCTCAGTCTGTGACAGAGCAAGAACTCAACCTTAAAGAGATTGGCCCAAGACTGGGCCTCACTCTGCTGCTAGTTCTGGGGCGCATGTGGGCACACCTGGGCACACCTGGGCATGCTGTCCCGTTGGGCTATGCAGAGAGGATCGGCCTCTGAGTGAAGCCAGGAGCCACTTCACATAAAGCACTGTGGAAGAGGCCGGGTCATTTTGCTGAGCTAAACTGCTTTTGATCTATGATGAAGTGTAATTATAATGATTATGATCTCGTTAGCTCGCTATCCTTGTGGGGCCCATAAGGCAACTCCTGAAGAAATTTTACAAAAATCTTTGCAGTCGCAGCAACCATGTTAGGATAAATGTTTCATCCTCCCAGGGGACTCCTTGGAAGGGAAGCATCTATTTATAGTGGACATCCTAAGGACATCCTCTTCTAAAAGAAACACTGGGGAAGGCGAGGCAGATGTTGATGTTGCAACAAAACCAGATGAAACAGAAAACAAGGGGTTTGCAGCATTCCTCATCCTTTCAAAGCTGGTTCCCCTCTGCGACTCGACTCTTTTCCTCAGACTGGAGGCAAACCCCACCTCAGCCCCCAAATCTAGTTCATTCTCAAGTCTTTGATTCCCTGGTTTCAGTCTATTTTTCTTCAATTTTTCCCCCCTCAGCTGAAAGACAGTTATCGCCACTGGTTCTTGGCATTTCTTCTCATAGATAGTGTACAGCTAGCCCTTGTTCAGTCTTTTACACCTTTCCTTTAGTCAGGCTGTGTTTACGGGCACCTCCTCTGTGCCGGGCCCTGCTCCTGCCCGCAGGGTGCACGGCAGGCAGGCTCTCTCCATGTCGAGGTACACACAGTGCTTCACTCCCCTCTATGGTCACCCCATCTCAGAGAGGCACCCCACTTTGTCTGTCCATTCATTCGCAGGCAGGTGGCTTTGGCTATCGCAGATAGTACGTCTATGAAAACTCAGGTACAAGTTTTTTTTAGAACACTCCCACCCCCGGTTCTTTTGGGTCTATATATCTAGGAGTATCACTGCTGGCTCTTGTAGGAAGTTCATGTTTAACTTACTGAGAAACCACCAGACCAAGAAGGTCACTTGTATGGCTCCGTTTATTCGAAATGTCTGGAATAGGCAAACCCACAGCCACAGAAAGTAGATGAGCGGTTACCGGGGGCCAGGAGACGGGGAGAAATGGGCGCAGGGTTTCCTTTGAGGGGTGACAGGTGATGAGACGTCCTGGAACTGGGAATGGTGTGAACACACATGCCGTGGATGTACTGAAGGCCACTGAGCTGTATATTTTACAGTGGTCAAAATGCTGAATTTTAAGTGTCTCTTACCACAGTTAAAGAGAAAGGACTGACAAGTTCCCAGCTTTATGAACTTACAGGTTAGTGAATTGAGACAGACAACAAATAAATCAATATTTTATACAGTGCATTTGTATGTGCTCTGCAAAGAAGCCAAGTTGAGTAAGGGGTGGGAGGGGAAGGAGGGTTTGCTGCTAGATGGGCAAGGTCAGGCTGGGGCGCTGACAGTGCGCAGAGGGCGCGAGGGAGGGCGTGGCTGGCCCTGCCTGGGGCCCTGTGGCCGAGTCAGGAAGCTCATGGGTAGAGGGCAGGGAGACCGCACAGCATTCTACAGTGCACAAGATGCTATCTCCAAGCCCCAGCAAACACGATCCAGCCCCTAATAAAAACCGTGCTAGGGCCGAGACATCCTGGTCTAACTCCTTAGAACCCAAGCTGTACCATCTGCTGAGGATAAACCACTTTCCCATAACACAGGGTGAGGGATTTTTCTCCCAGACTCCTACCCAGCTGTGATTCCAGGGTTGACCCCTGTGGGAAACACTAATGGTCCCTCAGCCATTTGACCACAAGGGCTGCGCTTCTCCAAGACTGTCACTGCAGGTTCCGAGCACACACTTCCACACCGACCTGGAATTGGACAAGGAGCTGTTTGTATTAAGAGCCTTGAGACCATGCATGGGGGATGGGCACTGAGAGGAATTCTATGAACGCTTAAGAGCAAGGTTTGAAGCAAGCTGTCTACAAAACACGTGAAAATCTACACTCAGTGACCTATGGCCCAGCTCTGTCTCTTCATGGCTATAAGCGGACACTTCCCTGCTGCCTCTGCTGTCTCCTGGTGGAAGCCAACTGAGCAAACGTGCTCAAGAGTCAGGGCAGAACGCGGCTGTCCGCCAGGGGCAGCCAACACCTGGGTTTTCTGTCAACAGGAGCATGCGAAGCGTCCTTCCAGTGGTCCCAGAGAAGTTTTCCATCCTAAGCTTCCCAGCCACAATACGGTATTTACTATCCTCACCGGTGAGATCAAACTCACACACACATGTCACATTTCTCAAATTCCATCAGTAGATCAGACAAGCCATCTCTGGAAAAAGGACAGTCCAGCCAGCAGGTTCAGAGCAGGCTGGCTTCCAGGGTTGTTCCCTTCCTATTTTCTGTCGTGCACCCTGAGCCTTTGTTGTCTCTGCGATGCTGATAAATCAATCCATCAAAAAATTTCCTCAGTGAAACTCAATCAAGAAAGGTCATGTCAGCGGGAGAGGAACAGATTAAATTAGCATCAAATTAGACATGGAAAGTGAGTTCTGTCAAAATCATCGCAGCGCTCAGCACAATTAGAATATGTTAATTATGCATTTCATTAAGGTGGATGTGAGATGAAATGTCACTGGGGTAGGCATCCGAAAAAGGGAAGATTGCCAGGCACAACTTTCTCTAGACAATGTGTGACACCTTCATTAACATCAAGAATCATAAGTCTGCCTTGACTTTTTCTGTAAAGGATTAAACCATTAACTATTTGCTGGCTCCTCTCATTTGTCTGGGGGGGCGTCCCTGTCCTCGGCCTGGGCCACCCCTCCTGAGTGACTGCCTGCTCTTCCTGCCACTGTGGCCCCGGGGGCTTCTGGGAGTGCCCGGTGGGCAATGGGGAGGGTGGTGGCTTTTAATGAACTCCCTGGCAGCGGGGAGGATCGTGCCACTGCCTAAGGGGTGTCAGGATGCTGAGGAGTGGGTGGGGGAGGAGAGAAATGAGGGGTGAGGATTACAGAGGGAGGGGAGGAGGGGCAGGGAGGAGGCTCCTGGTCTCAGTCTTGGGGATGGAAGATATAATCAACATAATGGTGGGGGCGGGCAGGGATCAGCTTTACAAATGTACACTTGGCAAACTTTAATGCGGTGAATTAGTTTGCAGAGCCTCAATCTCTGAGTCATTGTAACCAAGAGGGTTGTTCCTGGAGTGAGGTAGTTCCTCCCAAGGCATCTCCATAAGGCCCCTCTTAGACACTCATGGTAGAAGGAATTCTAATGCGCGCTGCCTCTTTTCCTTGGAGACTTCCTAGAATGTTGCCTTTCTGTGTTGGAGGAATGATCTGGGGGTCCTCGGTGTGGGTTACGCCCTGTCTCATTCCCATGGGGTCCCTGCCTCGCCAGCACCACGAGCAACCTCCGAGTGTCTGGCCAGCTGGAGCAAACTCGCCAGGCGTTTCCAGTGACCCCATGGGAGGATTCTCTGTGCCTCGCTCTCTTTCTGACCACTTCTCACACCTCAACATGCTCAAGCACCTACGCCTCCTCCCCTGCACGGTTCCCCTGAGTCTCTATTGAAGCCTGGCACCTCCGCATGGGTCCCTGACCGTCTCCCTAATGTCTGTGATGAGATGCTGCTTTCGCTCTCCTGGGATTCTGGGCTTGTTGGACCAGCCCGGTGTTGGCTTCCATTGCCCGCACCCAGATAAGGAATGCGCTCACACCACATCTCTCCTATCAATCATGGTTCACTGCAGCTTCAGGCTGTATGCTTTATATTTTATACATATTTTAAAAAATATTTATTTCTTGACACATAGAGGGTGGTCAACAAATATATATCTTAAATAAACAATGACCAGGTTATAGGATTTTTACCATGTCACAAGTTGTTCTTTAGGGGCAAGAGAGAAAGCAAAGACATGTATTTTATTTCTAACCTTTTTTTTTAATAGGGTCACTTCTTTTTTTCAGACTAACACATACCATCAGCGTCTGTCTCTTTTTAACATAGCTGGAATTCATTTTCTCCAGTGCTTAATGTGAACACAGTGTCCCCGCTGCCACTTTCTCTCACTCATGTATTATCAGGGTATTAGTATGTGAATTCACCTGGTCTGTGTGTCTGTTTTGCTTGCTTTCTTCTCTCTCTCCCCCACTCCCTCTTTTTCTCCTTTTGTTATTCTTTCACTCTCATCTAAAAATCAACAACCAGCTCTTGGTTTTCCATCCTAACTATAAGGGAGTCACTTCTTAGCCAAATTCTTTGGTGGGTGTGCGGAGACAAACCAAGCCTCAGACCCAGGCGTGGTGATGGAGCTGTCCTGTGGTCACCTGGCAGGGTGGCTTTGGATAAGCCATTTAACCTCAGCTTGTTTTCCCTCCATTTACATGAGAATGACAGTCCTTGCTTCATAGCATGAAGTCCACTCCTCTGTGACGGCAGTCATCAGCGGGGATGATGGTGGTGGTGGGGAGAGCTGCTAACCCGTGGTGGCTGCGGTGTCTGGAGGTGTGGGAGGCAGCCTAGAGAGCGATCCTGCAAGCATTGTGTCCACATAGATGTCTCAATTTACTGGGGAGAAAAGACAGCATTGGCCATCATTGCCCAATTTAAATTTTGCATGAGAACAGGGAAACACGCAGGGGACCGGGACCCTCTGGCAGAAATGCTCCAGAGCCCTGAGGTTCTGGAGTCAAACTCTGCTGCATGCCAAAGGCGCAAAGGAATTCCAAGGGGACTGATGAGGGACATGCTGTAAAGACTTCTGCTGGGGCTGGGGCTGGGCTATTAATGCCTGGCTCTCCTAAGTGTCTCATTTCCTGAGCTTCATTTAATTTTTAGGATCACCTGGGGCCCAGCCTGATAGAAAAAGGAGGACAATGAAAATCACTCCAGAGCCGGCTCTGATTTGATGAAGCCAACTACCTCACCTCTCGGTGAGAGCCCGCGGAAGGGGAGGAGGGAGCGGCTCAGGGATCCAAAGCTTCCTCCGCCTGCCCTGCCTCCCAGCTTCCTTGTCAGCACTGCCATTGATATTAAAATCAAGGGGTTGGCACACAGTGCCTGGTAGTGCTGGCAGAATTCCAGGCCGGCTCTAATGAGCCTCACCTGGGCTAATTACATTTCTTACAAACCCTGCTGGAGAGGTTGGAGTTGCCAACTGGTTGCCCAGAATGATGGAAAGCTGGGATTCCTCAGCACCGAGAAAGAGTTCTTTCTACCTGCCAGCAGCTGCAGCTCCAGAGGGCTGAGAAGACACCAAGTAACCCTGGTCACTTCCTGGTGTGGTCATGCAGCCCGCATCCTAGTTGTCCCAGGAAGAAAGGGAAGCTGTGAGGTCAGAGGTGGTTTCCAGCCTTGCTACAATGAGCTGGGCTAATCTGGGGTCTCGTTATGTGTACTGTTTCTCAGGCCTCACCTAGATCTACTGGATCTACATTCACCAAGGTGCTTGGTGATGAGCATGTGAAGGCTGGGACACCCTGGTATTGGTTCTCCAAAAGGGAGGGCAGGAAGATACTCCTTAACACTGTACGATCTTCAAAAGAGAGGAAGTATTTCCTAGAACTGTTGCGCCAGCCTGGTTGGGGGTCCCCACTCGAACATATGTTAGTTGTGTGACTTGGGCTATGGGTTTAACCTTCCTAGGCCTTGGTTTTCTTACTTATAAAATGGGTATAATGTTAGTGTTTCTATATTATTTCTGTCAGGATGAAATAATATAATGTGTATGGGCTTCTTAGCAGGTACTTGGAAAACAGCAAGCAGTATAAATGTTATTACTGTCATTGATGGTACTGGGGAATCATTGGTCCTCCAAGGGAAACCAAGGTTTCTGTTTATTTCTTTACTGGTTATATTGGATCTGAGCTTTAGCAGCTTATCTGTAAAATGGAACAACAATGCCCGTCCCTTGAAGTTTGTGCAAGGATTCAAAGAGATACTGCAATAGGCCTGACCAGCCCTGCTTGAAACCGTCAAGGTCATCAAACACAAAGAAAGTCCGAGAAGGTTTTACAGCTGAGAGCAGCCCAAGGAGACACGATGGCTAAACATGTGGTGTTATCTCAGGTAGGATCTGAGCTAGGAAAAGACATTACAAAAAAACTAAGTGCATTAATTAGCATCCTCTCTTTCTTTCACACTAATGAAATCTCTGAGAGGAGCAATTTGTAAAGGGAAATCTGGTTTTGGAGGGTCCAGTCCATGACTGGTTGGCCCTCTTGCTATTAGGCCCATGATGAAACTGCACCACCTGGGAGGAATGAATGGCAGACTAAAACTGCTGACCTCATGACCAGGAAGCAAAAGAGAGGAAAAGGAGGGACAAGAGTGTCACAGTTCCTTTTGAGGCCACACCCCAATAACATGAAGACCTCCCACGAGGCTCCACCTTTTAAAGATTCCACCATCTCCCATAATGCCAGGCTGGAGACAAGCCTTTAAAACACGGGCACTGGGGGAGACTCCATATCCAAACTGTAGCAGTGAGAAAATTTGAAAAAGTATGGATTTTAGCTAATAAGAATGTATCAATGCTGGTTCATTAGCTGGGACAAATAAAAGACATTAAACCATGGTAATAAAAGACATTAAGAAAAAGAAAAACTGGATGAAGGGCACGTGGAAACTTTATTGTAGCATCTTAATTTTTCTGTAAGTCCAGAACTTCTAAAAAATAAGATGAATTTGAAATAAATGCATTAATACATGAAAAGCCTTAGGCTAGGGAGACCAACTTGTTTCTGTTTGTCTGGGGGGCTCCTCATTTTAGAATGGAAAGTCCTGTGTTGCAGGAAATCCCTGTCTCAGGCAAACTGGAGGGCTGGACGCCTTCCCTTAGCATGCAGCCTGGCACAGCTTGGGAGCCAGCTAATGTGAGGCATTGCACTGTTTGTTGATGGCCAGCTCAGCAGATGCTGGGGAAGGCAGGTGACTGCGGGCAGAGGCGGGGACCTGTGTGAAGCTCTGACTTGCTCTCTCCTCACAGAAAAGCAAACCGAAGCTGGGCATGGTGGCACATGCCTTTAATCCCAGCACTCAGGAGGCTGAGGTAGGAGGAGCATTGTGAGTTCGAGGCTGACTTGGGCTGCAACGTGAGTGCAAGGCTGGCCTGAACTACATAGTATGACCTTGCCTCAAAAAACTAGGGCAGGGAGTTTGGCTCAATGGCTTAAGCGTCTGTCTGGCAGGCGCAAAGTTGTGAGTTCAATCTCCTGGTGCTGAAAAAAAAAAAAAAAAAAAAAGAGAAAAGCAAACTGAGGCAGGGGGTTTATGCTGTGGTCCAACATGTATTACTGAGCATCTGCTAAGTACCAGGAGCTGTCCCCTGTGCTGGGGCTGGCGGGACACACAAATAATAAGGCCTTAACTCAAAGGAACAGGTAATCTAGCAGAAGACCCCGAGCCTGTATAACAATAATAAGAACAATGGTGAGCACGACAGTTAACAAGATAGCAGAGAAGGAATTGTGAGACTCATTTTTTTCAGATCAAGGTGAGATTCAGAGAGTGCAGACAGATTGTCCAAGTTTACACAGGTTTAGGATCTGCCCAACCTCTGTCTATCTTCTGAGCACCAAGGCTGGACTTACTCGTCATCCACTGCTGGCTCCCATGTGTCCACAGTACGAGGAGGAGAGAGAAAGGGTGAGAAGTCCAATAGTCAGGTTGTGGGAGCTTCAGAAGGACTGACCGCCCAAGACTCGGTGGAGTTAGGGGACTTCCTCGAGCAGGCAGAATCCAGACCTTGAAGGTTGCACTGGCGGCCTTCCTAGAACTCAACAGCATAATCTCCCCCATGCAATCCCCAGTGAGTTTCTTTGTCCTTGGGAGTGACCTGCTCAGAACGTCTTGGGAGGACGACAGTGAGTAGCCCATTGCCATGGTGGGTGATATTTTTAGAAAATCACCTTGTTTTTCCTTGTATCCCTGGATGGACTGCTCTGGGCAGAGATGATCACATTAAAATTAAAGGAAAGGAATTTCAGTTTACCAGAGGACTTGCAAAAACATGATTCCTGAGACAACCCAAGGAAAGGATAAGATATGATTAAAAAGTACATGTTTCCTACTGGACCCAACTGGACACACATCAGATGGTAGGCCAGACAAAAGCTAGGGAGTCAGTGCTACCTGGTGTGCCCAGGAAAGAGGAAACGACAGCAGAGCTAACAATTTTGTATGGATTTACAAGTAATATTAACCTGAACCCCCTCCTCAGCAGTGCTTAAGAAGCCCCAAGCCCTCATAGTTCCCCTGGCTCCAACGCAGCTGGAAAAGGACAGCGGGATGGCTGGGCAGGATGGGAAGCGTAATGGTTGTTACTGTGTCAACGTGAGACGTTTAGAAGTTTAATGAAGTGATTCAGCAGGGAGCCAGGGTCCTCATTTCGTAAACATCCTGAGCCTGTGGCAAGAGGAAGGCACCGTGTGAGTGCTACACCCACCTGAGGGGGAGGAGCCTGCATACAATACGGGGGAGGAAAAGAGGTTTCCTCTCCCTGCTTTTGCTCTTGTTGCTTTTGCTGTCTTCTGCCACCTTGCACTGTTGCCCCTCTGCCATGCCACCCTGTCTTGGAGCCCGCTGATTAAGGACTGAAGCCTCCACAAACTGTGAGCTAAATAAACCTTTCCTTCCTTCATTTTGATCATCAGGTATTTTGTCTCAGCAATGAGAGAAAAGTAACTAAGACAGTAAGCAAATGGGCCAAAGGTCTCTTTAGGGCCAGTTTCACTGGTGTCTTAGCTGTGCAATCACAGAGGTCCTGTGCCGGCTTATGCCCTGCTGTTGCCATCCTGAAATGCCTCACACAGTTTGATATAATGTTTTGTACCCGGAATCGAGCTCAGGACTGTGTGCTTGCCAGGCAGGCGCTGGGCCGCTGAGCTATATCCCCTGCCTAATACGTTTTGAACCACAGTCTCTGCATTTGCGTTTTGCACCAGGCCCTGCCAATCCTGCAGCTGCCTATGGCTCCCACTCAGAGTCCCCGCGTGTCTCCAGGAGAGAGGGGTGCAGCTGTCTCACGAGTCCAAGGCTGAACCAAATGTGATGAGGCCTCGCAGTGTTCAGAGAGCTCAGAAAGAGCTAATGACAGTGCTAGTCCTGGAGAGCTCGAGGTCAGTACGACGCCCACCGCCACAGCCACCTCTGCCAGGCCACCTCCCAGGCCTGCTCCAGTGCCCCATGTTTCAGACAAAGTACCTCTTGTTATTACTCATTTGGTCTGGGGCTAGTTATTTAACTAACATGCCCAGAGTCTTCCCTTAGGAACAAGGAATACTATTCCAGAGCTTTTCATTCGAGCAAGAGAACCAGTGGGTTTCCATGGGAGAACGTTCTCACTTTGAAAGGGGAAGAGCCTGGAATTGACCAAAACTGAGCGGCTGCCACTGAGAATAGGAATTTGAGCTAGAAACGAGTTCAGGTGAAGAACACAGAGAAAGTTTCGTTTCTTCTGCTCCTAGATTTATGGGCTGCGACTTGTAACTCTTACAGAGCTCACTTGGCTACTTTGGTCCAGTCTCGTCTTCTGATCTTGTCTCCCAATGGTTCAAAGAGAAAGCACATGGAATCCATTCCTGTAAGTCAATGCTTGGTCAATGCGTTTGTACTCTGCTACAAGGGCTTTGTCAGTACTTCTGATCACTGACATGGTGCCCGGCTCCCGCCCACAGTCTGCAGGGTGCAGAGACAGCCCCAGGTGGGACCTGAGGTAGAACCCCGTGACAGGGCCTGCAGAGCATCTGCAGTTCTCATCCACAGCATTCCTGGCTCCCACTCGCTAGATGGCAGTAGCCAAGCCACAACCCCTCCAGTCACAAGGAGCAGATGCATCTTCTGGCATTGCCCACCGTCCCCCAGCAGGTAAAGTACCCCTCCTGATTTCCAATCTAGCACAGCTGGTTATTACTCATTTGGTCTGGGGCTAGTTATTTAACTAACATGCCCAGAGTCTTCCCTTAGGAACAAGGAATACTATTCCAGAGCTTTTCATTCGAGCAAGAGAACCAGTGGGTTTCCATGGGAGAACGTTCTCACTGAAAGCAAAGGGCCCTGGCTAATGCCTCCAGGGCTCTGATAAGCCCGTTAGAGATAGAGAGTGTTAAGGCTTGGGGGGGTTAAGTTTTCCTCCAACCCAGGTCTACTCCTCTTTTCATAATAACACTCTTTCTTTTTTGAGACAGGGTCTCACTATGCAGTTCAGGCTGGCCTTGAATTCACTTGAACTGGCCTAGAACTCATAGTGATCTCCTGCCTCAGCCTCTTGAGTACTGAGATTACAGGCATGCACCTCCATAGCCGGCAACACTCTTCCTTTTATGTGAAAACATTCTGTCTGCTCAGGGAAATCTCCAATGCCACCGTTACAGTAACTCTGTGTCTGAGGAGGCTGGCGACAAGAGGGTGACCATGCAAAGATCCTCATAGGAACACTGTTGTGGGCACAGACAGCATCCTTGTCTAAATGTGAGGAACTGGAGGTTCACTTGAGTTTTTTTTTTAACTCTCCCTGATCACACTGTTATTGTCTGAGCATGTTCCCAAAGGTGTGACATGAAGAAGGAGGGGACCTCTGAGAGGTGGCGCCTACCAGGCTGTCTGCAGGTCACCAGGGGCCCTTAGGGACGATCCTGGGTTTATGGGCGTGAGTTAATTATGTTATGAGAGGGAGTCTGGCCCCTCCCCAGTCTTTGGCTTTCTGTCTCACCATGCTCTCTCTCCCTCAGGCAATGCTCCCTCCATGCCACCATCTGCCATGATGCGATGTGGCTGAGGGGCCCTTGCAAGAGCTAGTGTCATGCTGTGTGGATTTTCAAGTTCCATAAGTATTATGAATGGGATAAACCCCTTCTCTTTATAGTGTTCTCAGTCTCAGGCATTTCCTTATAGTAATGAAAAATGGACCACAAGCCACATACTACAGCCCACCTGAGTGGAATGCAATGCGGCATTGAGCCCATGTGTTAGCCAGTGGTCCACCAAGGGACCATGTTCTAACCTAGTGACTCCCGTGCTACCTTCTCAATGTGTGCTTCGGCATGCCACCAATCCCATCACTTACTTAACATTTTATGGGGATTTACTTTTTAGCTTAAATACTTACAAAACACATTTTATAGTGTTGCTCCATATTGAAAAGCAGTTTTGGCTGCCATGTGTGGAAGGGGAATGAGTTTTTCGCATTGGGAGTCAATGTTACGTAATTATTGCCAGTAACGATTAGCAAGAATCGAAACTGAGCAATGCGTGGGTGTTCAGCTTCTTGTACTCATTAAATATCCAATAAACAGGTCATGGAAGAGCCTATGGTTTGACTCAGTTAGCATCTGGTCACTGATATATACCCTCTCCCACAGAGGCTGAAAAACTAAATACTTTACCTCCTGCCCCCTCATAATTTGTGGTGGCCATGTGACACTGTGTTGTTCCACATGATACAGGGAGTGGCCCCTTCCCTGATGACAAAGGCAAAACCTTGCTAGAAGTTACTCTTTCTTTGTGATGGTTAGTTGTGTGTCAAGTTGGCTGGGTTCCAGCACTTTTTCAGCTATTAGTAATCTAGGTATTTGTGTGATGTGATTGAAGTCCACAATCAGCTCTTTTTAAGGAAAAGACATTACCCTCCACAATGCAAGCAGGCCTTGTCTAATCAGTTGAAGACTTGAAGAGCAAAACTGAAGTTGCCCCGCAGAAGAAGAAATTCTATCTGTGGCATGCAGTCAGCTCCTGTCTGTGAGTTTTTAGCACACTGGCCTGCTCTACAGATTTCAGATTTACCTAGTCACACCCCATACTTGTGCAATAAATTCTCTCTTTAGATAGATTTAAATCCAGTGGATTCTGTTTCTTCCTGTAGACTCCTGACTGATTACCCTTGTCATGGCTTGAGCCTAGATGTCCCCCAAAGCCTCATGTGGCCATAGGTGGGGCTTTTCAGAGGTGCCTGCATCAAGAGTGTGTGATGCTGGTATTAAGTGTGTGATTACTAAATTAGCCCACTGGTTGTGGACTAATGGGGTTAGTTCTGGGTGTGGATAATGGGAATGCCAATCCTGGGTATGAGTGCTACCTGCTCTAAGGGCTACATAAGAATATAAGGGACAGAAAGGGGGTTGCTGCTGTCACTGGCTGCTTGCTGTTTTGCTACCCTGCTTTGCTGCCTTCTGCCTGACATAGTCTGTGCCTCCTCTGCTATGCCCCTCTGCCATGCGGCCCTGTTTGGGAGCCAGCTGATTATGGACTGAAATCTCTACAAACTGTGAGACCAAATAAACCTTTCTTCCTTTAACCTTTGGGTGCTGGGTACACTGTCTCAGCAATGAGAGAAGAGCAATTAAGACCACCCCCTTCTTCCCTTTGACAAGAAGATGTGCCTGTCATCTTGGTACATGGGTGACAAACGTGAGGATCAGACATTGATGCTAAGGGTGGTTCAGCAGCAAGAAATGGAAGAACGTGGGTCTGCATTGGTCCCACTGTGTTGACCCACCAGCTTGGAAGGTCTTTCCCTCTGGGCATCTTAATATCTCTGAACTAAGAATACACAGTCTCACAATGACATCTCACAGAAAATAGTAGCTTTGTTGTTTTCCATAGAGAACCCTATATAATGGCACTTCGTCTAACTAGGGGCATCTTAGATTTAATAAAATGCAGTAACTACAGACCAAGTATTGCCCTGATTTAAATTATGACATTTTGGAGGGTCTGACACATGTGTACATAGTTATCTCCCTGGGTTTGAAGCTCTGAAACAAGCGGCCTCAGAAAAGTGTTGCAGTGGGGGCAAGATCACCTTCACCAGCAATATACTTTCTCCTCCCTGTTCCTTCCTGTGGCTCAGCCACCGTGTGACAAAGCGGTCACAAGCTCAGCCTTTCATTTCCCAGTGAACAGTTCTTTTAACACAAACTGAATCTTCCATATGCTTGCGTTTTACCTGATGAGAAAATAAAAGCTTTCCCAAATCCTGTCACTTACCCCATGGAATCCACTTTCCCAGCTTAATGCAGGCTGAGATGAGGCTTTTTATTTTAACTGATGAAAATATTATAGGAATTAAAAAAGCAAACCCATTAATATCCTGATTAGACGCCCCATGTTAATTGTGAATTCTTTCAGGCGGCAGAACAGGTCACGGTCTGGGCTTAATGCGATGGTGCTGAATGAGCGCCACAGCTAGGAACCACAGTTTGCTAAAACTTCTGTCACCTGGCAGATGAAGCTGTGAAGTGATTTTCCCCCTAATGCTTGTAAGAAGTAACAGCAGCGTCCCCGAGTGTGCTCCCTGGGGGAGCACAGCCCAACGGGGAGGAGGGAACCATGGTGCCCACAGGCTCCTCCTTCCCCTCAGAGAGGGGCTGGGATGGCTCCATCTGCAAAAGCCAGGCAGGAGATCAGGGTGTGGCAGGCTGGCTGGCAGGTAGGACCTGTGAATCCTGGAAATCGGGGACACTTGTGCCCAGGCCCTGCAGCTGCAACCAGTCAGAGAATGCTATCTTCAATTCTGTGAGATCAAGCACATTTTTGATAGGGTGCCTTAGATCTGACATCAGTCTGAAGAGCAGGGGATATGAAAGCTGTCAGCCGTTAACCTGCAGCCACTGTACGCTCCTTCAGTGACCCACTCTCCCCAGGCAGAGCATATTTCTTTTCCTACCTTTAATAAACGTAAAACCTCACTACTGTATTTGGCATGAGTTTTAACCAATTCTTTGTTCAGGACAATAAGAACCTGGCTCTAGACCCGGTTTGCAAAAGGAAATGATGCGAGACAAATTTTCTACCAGAAGGGAATTTGGGGGATTCTCATCAGTGAGATTTCTACTTCCTTTGTCCATGGGTCTAAGGCAGGGGGGCAAAACCAGATGCCTACAGGGTCCAGAGAGAGCTGAGTGGGGACGGTGGAGGCTGGAGAGCCTTGGTCCTGCCTTAGGGAACTGCCTCCTTTGCCTGTTGTCCTGGTCTCTCTGTAAAACACAGCCAGAGGCCAAGCCCACTTCACCTCTCCTTGTCTGCATCCTGGTCCACGGCCACAGTGGATCTGAATGGCAGTGCGCCTCAGAAACTGCCCAAGGCTTGTCTGCACGCAGTTGCCGGCCCCACCCTCAGGGTTTCTGATTCAGCCGGTCTCCGAGGAGACCAAGCGTCAGCTTCCCAAAGCGTGTGCAGATCATGCTGTGCTGCTTGGACGCAAGAGGCTCACTATGAATCTGACCCTGCTCTCTTCCGGGTTACGACGACAGACCCCTAACAGTCCCTAGGGGCCTACTCTCACCAACCTACTATTCACCTTACACAGGATCCTTTAATAACGTGGATAAATCTACACCACTTCTTGGTTCAAAACTCATTTATTTGGAATAGAGTTGGGCTCCTCACAATCTCCCTACAAGGCCCCGAGTCAGTGAGTTTCCCCTTGGCTCACTGGGCACAGAAGTGTTAGAACTGCCTGAATAATTCTCCCTTCTCCTTCTTTTCTGACCTCATGGCCATCCAGTCCTCTGCCTCCCTCTCTCTGCTTCAGCCATCCTGGCCTGCTTGCTCTCCCTGGCACACACCAGGCATACTGCTGCCTCCGGGCCTTTGCACTTGCTGCTCCTCTACTTGAGATGCTCTTTTCCATGTCTGCATGGCTTCCATCATCAGCTGCCCAGGTCTTAGCTCAAATGACCCCTTTCACTTCTCTGGCCACACTGGTGAGGACCATACCCTTTGGTGCCACCTAATCCCCTCCCACGATCATTTTTCCCTCCTTCACTTTCCCAGCTCTTGCTGCCTCATCTAGTGCGTGGTTTATTATTTATGTCATACCCTTGGATGGCAGGTTCCTGGAGGGTGACATTTGTATCTACTGTATTCACCACTATATCAGCCAACGTTCTGTAGAGGGATGGACGAATGAATGAGAGAAGAAATGGGCCCGGCAGGAGCAGTACTGACCTGTGCGAGTGTCTGGATGCTCAGCCTCCAGACTTCCGTCTCGTGGCCACTTGTTCAAGAATGTGGTGATGCCACATGGGCCAGCTGAGAGCCTGGTTTCCAGCGATTTGGCCCTGGGGGCAGAGGTCTTCGTCTGGTCACTGAGTAAGACAGGACAGTTTTCCTACCCATTGGAGGCAGAGTCTCTGCCTCTTGGGTGGAAGGAAATGTGACCGCACAGACTGAGGCCTGGGCCGGCCCACCCACTCTCTTCCTCCGCTTTTCAAAATCGGCTCTATGCAATTGGTCTTCAAGGGCCCCAAAGAGTCTTTCAAGCAGTGATTTAGCTTTTTTCTGTACATAATATTCAACTTGATCAACTGGTCAGCTATTTGCCCTCAAGATTCGGAAATTCAGCACATCCTGATCTGATTAAGGCACTTTAACCAGAATTTACCAAACTCAGTATTTGGTCAGTCAGCAAACCTGTAAGGACCTACAGCACAGGAGGCCTTGTTCTAGATACTGGGATTGCACCAGTGGCGACACAGACGTGCCTGCCCCCGTGAGCTGACAGTGCAGCAGGGGAGACACCAGGCTCCCACACACGCGCACTTGATGCAAGAATGGCGAGGTCGGTGTCAGAACAAGTGGTTCTGCAGGCCGATGGTCCTGAAGGAAAAACTTGTTGCTCTGAGGCTCAGGAAACAAATTGTTTCCCGTTTCACATGATGCAGCTGTGAGAGTGTGCAAACAGTCGTCGAATCTCTGGGTTTTCTCATCTTGCAGCAAGAGGTCTCCAAGTGCAACTATGCAGGAAGAGGAAATGCCGCTGTGGAGCTAAGTGCTCAGTGCAGCGGGACACGCCTTAACGTGCTCCGAGGCTCCTAAGGCACCTCCCGGAACCTCCTCCGTCTGTTTCGCTTGCAGTCTTGCTCCCGCCACAACTCACTTCTGTCTTCCTCCCCTCTCTTTAGCAGCTCTTTTTGTAGCTGAGAAAAGGCAAGGGCCTTGAATATTAGTTCATTTGCAAAATGCAGCCTCCTCCTCAGCTTGTCCATGAACCTGTCTGCAGAGCCGTATGCATCTTAACGCTCTTCCCTAACAAAGTTGCTTCTGCCTCTCTGTACCTATGGTCAGGCTGGCGTGTCATGGCAGATCCTTTATGATCCACTCTGCGTTTAAAATGCATATCATCCTTCCCATCATTTTTAGGATCACTTTTAAAATCGCTAAAAAATCCTATAAGCAATGTGTGATCCACTTGTTCATTCTGCATCATGTTTATTGGTCACTTTCTCTTTTCTATCTGACTTGAAACATATACCCCAGGACCTTTGAACGTGCTGCTCCAGTTGCCTTTGATACCTTTCCATGTTCTTCCTGTAGTGATTGCATTCTTTTTCCTCTGAAGGCCTGGACTTTAGAGGGACCATTCTGGATCTCAGGTCTAGGCTAGGGACTTTCTTCATGAAATAACTTGGGTCAGGGACTGCTTTGTGCCACTCAGTCTAGCCATAATTACTCGATTGTTGTCTGCCACCCTCTCTTGGGAACAAGCTTTACATGGGTGAGATCATGCCTGCTCCGTGTACTGGCGTGTTCAGTGCTCAGCAGGGCCTGGCACATGGGGGCTGGAACCTTGTGCTGCCCTCTAGCCCAGACCCGTCCCAACCTGCCCTCTTTCGGGGGCTTCCCTGGCCCTGTGACTTCTCATCGTGTCCGTTACTGGGTCCCTGGCTGAGCCGGGAGGAGGGGTGAGGACCGCGTGTCACCCTCCCAGCTCTCTTCTGCACACCTGCCAGGAGCGGACCCGGCTCCCTGGGCAGATGTCACTGTCCTGTCTCTGAGTGACTCCCTGTTTGTTGGTTTCCAGAACTACTCCTTCTCCCTGTCCCTTTGTGCCTACAGGTGGCGATGGCTCCACTGCCGCTGAGATGGGGTCTCTGCCCTGTTCCTGTGGCTCCCTTTCTCCCCCCACCCCGAGGAAACCGCTCCTCCCTCCAGTTTGCCAGTCATCTCTGCTGGAGACTCCAACTAACACAGGAGGCATTAGTCCCCGCCCGGCCCCTGGCTGGGCAGCTGGCCCTCTCTGCTGTGTACTCCACGGGCTGCGGGTGAGAGGCATCTGCTGCCACCCACAGATCTGGCGCCGGGCCCCACCTTCCTTTCGTTCCTTACATCCAGGTCCCCTTCCTGCTTCCTTCTGCTGGCACCTGCACGGCTCACACCTGGCCTGTCTCCCCGCACCCCTTAGGAGTCACATGGCCAGGCCACCTGTAGCGCTGGGTCACCTGTCAGCGTACTGGTTCTGCAGGACCCAGCTGTGCCGTGCTGGTCCCAGACAGGCTGCTGGTCTCCCCCTCCTCTCTGGTTAGTGACTCTTTGCTCCCCAGACCGCTTTAGAATTCCAGTCCTTAATATCCTTTGTTACAAAACGAAAGCCATGATCACTATTCCTCACCCACTGTGTCACACATTTCCTAAATGCCTGTGCCCTCTGCCCACCAGCCCAGATCACTCGACACCGACGTTAACGCATCCCAGACCCACTCGCGCTTGGCAACCCCAACAACTGGGAAACGAGTTCTGATTCCTGATGGCTCGGACAAAAGCATGTCTGTGTCTTGCACAGCTTGTCAGAAATCCTGCCATCTTTTCCTCTTCACGGTTGAGGTCCAAGAACCTCATCCCACCACATGGTTTACACTGAGGCCAGCCACCTGGGAGAGGCTTGCGAAAGAGATTCCTTTGCTTCAGATGAAGCCCAGACAGCTGTCAGACAAACTGGATTATTTGGATAAACTGAATGTCACCTTTCTCTTTAATAATCGCCTGCTTTGGAGGAGCGGAGACTTTCTGGGCCTTATCAGTACACTGTCATCTCTGACTCCTTAGCATTTCATGCATTTTTTTAAAGTGTCAAGATGATGGGGTGCAGGCGGGAGAAACTAGATAGGACAAAACAGGATTCAGGAGTGCCTGCTGGTGCAGAGGAAATAGCTTTCTCAGGACTGCTGGGCCATGCTGGGCTCAGAACATTCTTGGGATCTGCTAAGTATATTCATACTCCTTCCCTCCCCTCAGTCAGCCGAGGAGTCTTCCCTGCTGCCACGCTTAGCTTTCCAGGCACCATGTTTGGTGTCACCTTTATTACACAGAGGCGACTTGGACACTGCCTGATGGTCACACAACCCGGGGAGGAGGGCAGCTGGGAGAAGGTGCGGGAGGTTTCTCTTTGCACAGCCTTGCAACTTCCTATGACTCGATCATTATTTCAGGCTAAGAAATGGAAATGAGACGAAACGGAGCAAAAAAAAAAAGGGTTTCTGAGACTGTGTATAAATATTTGTACAGAGGGATGGGACATTGAGATCAGCGACTGGCAAACTTATTCTGCAAAGGGCCGGATCACAGATAATAAATGTTTTAAACTTTGCGGGCCACACGGTCACACCGTCGTGCCGTTGTAACATGAAGCAGATACGAAAGCTAACGGGCTTGGCTGTGTTCCAGTGACACTGTTTACAAAACAGGCAGCCGGGTAGATTTGTCCCCAGCGCCTCAGTTTGTCAACTCCATCTAGGATGCGAACATGAGCGTGTACCCAGATGCTAATGACCTAACTTAACATCGGACTGTCTCCCCCTTCCCTGCCTGCTTTCCGCCCCTGCTTCCTTTATGTATTAATTGTCCCGGGGAACATTTACTACTTGTATTATTAAAAATAAAGTGCTCACTGATTTTGGATGACTTGCTTTTAGAACAAATACGGAGAATGACCTAAGTATCTTCCAGAGCTTGGCACCTCTCCCCTCATCTCCCCACAGCCATTATCCACACAATTAGTCCAGAGGCAGGCCAGCGATTATGGCCAGATCCCACATGCGGGTGATTATCTGGTTGATAACTGCAATGTGGTTATGGTCAGCTGTGCCGGTAAATGTCGGCGTCATGAGACTGAAATTGATACGGATGATCAGAGGGAGAGAGAAAGCAGGGCTTCCTGGAGTTGAATTCAGTCTTGACTGGTTTTCAGTTGTAGATCACAGAAACACAGGCCTTGGGTCTCCACGTAATCACCACCCCCATGCATCCTACTTTGGAGGAGGCAAAGAGAAGAAAAGCTCTTTTATTTTTAAACTAATTTTGCAATGCACAAGGTACAATGAAGGTGTTTAGCTTTGAATTGGGAACCAAAAGTTGAAACGATGGTGCTGGATTCCTGTCTCCAGCTGGGCTCTAGACAAAACAGTCTCGACAGACAGTTGCCTCTCCAGTTTTTAAAGTTCAACAGGAAAGGAGGCAGAAGTTGAAGTTCTTTGGCAAATGCATTCAAGTGATGAGAAACACTCCTGTTTTATATTAAGTTTAAAACCTTTCTGATGAAAATAGACCTCAGATTTATGATAGAACTTGATTTCCTAGTAGAAATGAAGCTTGCCTGCATGATGCATTCCTGGCCAAAGTCCTGGAGCTTAATGTTTTGTAGAAATGATCCACAATAGTGCGTTTAATCACTGATTCAACTAACTAGTCACTCTCTGTCACGGTGAATGTAAACTTTCTAAAGCATGTATCAAGCGGACGAGGGTTATGACTTTGAAGCATATCATTTCCTTTATGGCTAGTCTATCACCAGCCACAAAAAGATTTACAGTGATTGATAAAGGAAATAAATAATAAAGCCAATAAAAAAGGAGGAAGCAAATACCCTAATGATACAAATTAGAACCATTATTGTGATTAACCATTCACACTGCGTATGAACTACTTGGCAACCCAGGGGAAAAAGGGACCATACAACTTTCAGTCTTTTTATGATCAAAATAGAAAGATGCTAATTCTTTATTAAATTCCAAAAGAAAGTGCCTCGACACAGATTCTAGATGGAGGATGATCAATTATTAATGGCTTATGAATAATCAATCATTTTTGGCTAGGGCACAGGTGTCTGGGAAAGTTTACCACGTTTGTCAGAGTCCTATGTACAGCATTATCACAAAAAGGACGAGTATTACCTCTCTCTTCCAGAAGAGATGGTGCAAATTATAACAGCATGTCTGTAAATGTTGAGATGCTAATTACTTACAAGCAGAGTTAGTTTACCTGTTTGCATAGATTTTTTTTCATAGAACTCCAAGATATGTCTGATTTCTGGAAGTCTGAGGACACTGGCACACATCTCCTCCCCTGCTCATGATGCCACACTGGGCCTGGACTTCATGGAGCAGCACCGCTGTCAGGCGTGCTCTTTCTTAACCTGCCGCCAGCACACACCCCAGCCCTCTCTGTTAAGAGCCTTCTAAGCTTTGCACTACTGTCTGCTTACCATGGACCTCTGACTCCTGAACAACCTCCTCCCACCTGCTTCCAAGTTTAGAAGGCTGTAGACACAAGGTCTTCCTGTCCCTCAATGCCAAGCTCACGCTGGCCTCAGAGCTGTGCCCACTGCTTTCTCTGCCGGCTGACCTCTCTGCACTGGAAAGGGTTTATACTGCCCAGAATCCCTCATTCATCCTGTGGACACTAGTTTAACAAAGCTCTCTCATACCCTCTCATGTTCTTATTTTCTCTCTTTGAGCTAGATTTTAAGCTCTTATGAGCAAGGGCTTCCTCTGATTGATTGTTCACTGCTAATTTCC
The DNA here is from genome assembly GCA_004363535.1 of Dasyprocta punctata. Classification (NCBI taxonomy): domain Eukaryota; kingdom Metazoa; phylum Chordata; class Mammalia; order Rodentia; family Dasyproctidae; genus Dasyprocta; species Dasyprocta punctata. Next base: position 63,692 of record RJWM01004840.1, read on the forward strand.
TGACCCCAGCCTTGTAAGTGGCATGCACCAAACACTCAGTCACTGTTTATCATATCAGTGAGTGAACAGTCACACACAGGGCAAGGGTTCCATCTCTGGAAGATGACCCTGGACTGAAAGAACCTTCCTGGCCATGTCCTAGGCTTCAGGCTTGGGACCGGTGCACTTGTTTTCTGAGGGACAGAAGAGTGAATCACTCAGGGATCTAAGAGTCATCTGGCATTCCACGGCCAGGACCCAGGTGATGGTGCCTCTCCTTGGTGAAAGGGGCAACGTATGGCTTGTGTGTTCTGGTGTGGTGAGTTCCACGCAACAGAATGAACGTGTGTGTGGTCAGGAGGGTCCTGTCTACCAGAGGCTGTGTACTTGGGGCAGTGTGAGAGTGTGGGTTCATAGGCACCCTCATTTTGGTCCACATCAACCTTTAGAAATGGCCCTGCTGCATGTACAGTACAGGTGGCTTTGAGTTTCCACAACCTTCTCGATTTCAAATATTTCCCAGATATTCTCTCCTTTGATCCCTCCAAAGACTTCTGAACTCATATGCCACAGGAGCTCATTTTCATCTTGGAAAATCTGACCGTAATAATTGTAGATCTGTAGATGTCTGCCAATTTCTGAGGCATGTGCATAAGATCTTCCCAGATTGTGAATACTGTGAGCACAAGCTTGTTAATGTAGATTCTTGGGTTTCTGTTAATTTTTATCTCCTACGTGAGTCATATGCTTTCTGTCGATGCCTGTGTACCATGAAGAAGTTCAAACATGACTAATGATGTTAGTCGCTCCTCCAAAGTGATGGCACTATACTCTGTCATAGTTAAATGCAGCTCTGATATCATCACCAGCATTTTGGGACTCAATAATGAGAGAAAAAAGTTTTATTTATTTATTTATTTATTTACTTTTGTCTTTTCAAGACAGGGTTTCACCGTACAGTTCAGGCTGACCTTGAACTCATGTTGCAGTCCAGGTTGGCCTCAAACTCACAGTGATACTCCTGCCTCAGTCTCCTGAGTGCTGAAATTATAGGCACGCACCACTCTGCCTGTCCTAAGAACAAAGTTTAATTGTGAGGTGCATGCTGGGAGTTGACTCTGGGTACTTAGTGACCAGATTGACTTGTTCCTTCTCTTTTGAAACTGCAACACAAAGAAATAGATGGCCACAGAAAAAAGATAAGTTACTATACCTCTATCCTGTGTGTTCCTAAAGGAATAGATAGACTGAAATACCCATTATGAGCCCACAAATGCTGAGATTAAGTACCTACCAATGGAGCTGGATTATCTGTTACCAGCATGAGCTCACCCAAGATAGAAGTCCCTGGCTTATCCATTTTCCCGTGCTCAGTTCCTGACACACAGAAGGCAATCACCGAACAGCTTCTGACTTAAATGGATGGGAACCAACCCGACATTACGAGTACTCTCTCCTCAATACCTACAGTTTCCCCATGAGTGATGTATTCCCTTGTATTAGGCACTATTCACTGTCCCCTTCCAATTCTCAAGGCAGAAAGCTAAGAGCAGGTAGAAATGGTATAGACGAGGGCAGTGCCTTCAGAATGCCCTTTCCTTTTCTATTTTTGCTGGCACAAAAAAGCCACACAAATAAAATCTAACAAAACAGCACTACCCCCAGCTACTTGCCCAGATCAGGGGATGGCAGCCCATGGGGAAAACGTCTAGACAGCTGGACGCCTGGGCGGAACACAAGTATAGAGTGAACCTGACATTTCCCCACTGGAGGGCAGTGGTGCCCATGTGCAGAGGTCCATCTCTCCCTGGGTCTGCCCCGGAGTCCAACCTGGGTGCCCAGACAACCCTTCACTCAGTGTGTCTCCTGTGGGTTTCCCTGCTACTTACATCTGCAGACATTTCCATGAAGAATCACACACACAGATACCAATATTCTTGAGCTCAGAGGAAACCACCTGGTACGCCGGTGGTGGCAAACCTATGGCCTGCGTGCCGCAACGGGCTGTATCACTGAAAGCTCCACAAGGTTTGCTGTCACTGGCAGACATTCCAGGCTTGGGAATACGGTGGGCAGATGAGCGACATTCCCGGGGGTGGGGAAAAGAAGTTTATGGATGGACACGAAAACGAGAAAGATAGATTTTAGTATGACCATTACACTATAAAAAGAGGGACCATTTGAACATTTTAATCTTTTTTTTTTTAAAGGAGGAAAGTTTTATTTTAGCTCACAGTTTGTAGAGTTTCAGTCTAATCTTTCTTAAGGAAGGAGAAATAAATCTCACTATTACACCAGAGCCATGGTGTAGTTACTGTGCAAATACTGTTGAATGTAAGTTGTTGAATCAATTTCGGATGGAGAATCTTTTAAACTCAATCAACTGATGTGAAAACCTCACTTTCATAATAGAACTTATCTTTTAATTTGTCTAAAGGAAAGTTTCTTGTGCACTGGAATTTGCCAGCCAATTACTTCTTGATGAGTTTGGCCCATGGGAACACCTTCATCTCTTGGGGTAGGCACCAAGTCGTGCCCATGACACACAGCTTGTTAAAAGCCCAGTGACACACAGCTTGGACACCTGCTACCACAGTCTCTCCTGTGTTGGAGTGACAGGTTGGAGGAAGAGGTATAATTTTATGTGGTACTGGAAGATGACATTTATTTTTCAATTCTTCTACTTTTTCTGTTGAAGTCAAAAAAAGCAAGCTTTGTGCTGATGAGTGTTTAACACCCCCGACACATGGAATCGCTTCCTTTTGCAAAAGAAAGAGCACGCTTTGGGCTCAGAGACTTCTCCAGACAACGTGTCTAGCAAGGATTCTCACACCCAGGCTTCCTGTGACTGCATTTGCATGGCACTTCGATCCTCTATTTATGACGAGCACAACTGGTTTTCATCGATAGCAGCAGTTTACCAGTGTTCGTTTGATTTAAGTGAATAGTGTGAGTTGAGGCAAAGGAAAAACAGGATGCGAATAGTAGCAGAAAGATTGTGCCGAGAGGCAAAAAGCACAATGGTGGAAAAACACTGCGGTTCCCGGGAGATGGGGCCTGTGTTCTGATCCAGCTCCCAGCTGTATGGCCGTGGGCAAGTTACTCAAACACTCTGTACTATAGTTTCCCCTTCTGAAAAAGCAGGGAAGTAGTGAATCAACCCCAGAGGCTGCTGTGACGACTGAGTGAATTAGTGGGTGTAAGGCACTCACAGCAAGCGACCGTACTGCACACGGCGTTTTGTAAGGGAGAGCGAGGGTGATGGCGGTGACGGTGAAGATGCCGCTGATGATGGTTGTAACGCTGATGACGATGATGAGGTCCAGAAGGTTCTTGGCCCCATTGCAGTGCCATGCAAATGCAGTCACAGATTTAGGCTGATGGCACAGAAAGCGTGGCACAGTTTTCTGTTGAAGAAAGGGAAGCAAATGCAAGAAGTAATCCACATCCCACACACCAAGGTTTCCAGGAGATGAGAAACATTTGACATGGAGACCACGGCGCATAGAAAAGACCTGCATTTCTCTTGATGGTGACCTTCTGGAGGGCAGGCGCTGGTCTCATTAATAGGAAGAATGGACACAGGGGTCAAGTGCTATCTCTGCCTAGGCTTTGAGTGAACACATTCTATCACCTTGCTTCAAAATTTTGCCCCCATTTTTCAGAGGAGCAAACTGAGATGTCACAAAGTAAAATAATGCAAAGGCAGGACTGCCAAGTCAGTGACAGAGTGCACCCCTCCGCTTCGTTCCCGTGGCTCTCTAAGTCTTGCTTGTGACGCTTCAGCCACTATGACCTGGCTTCTTCCATGCCTTCTTCCTTCAATGCCTTCTCCCAGGTCTTGGTATGGCTGGCTCCTTCTCACCTGGGTACAGCCCAGATGTCCCTGCTCAGAGGAGGCTTCCTGCAGGGCATTAGTAAATGTATCTGCCTGTCGCTTTTTCCAAGTCCTGTTCGCTCTCCATTCCAAGATGACACAACTTGGAAGGCATGAGCCAAACTCTGGGGTTGGAGGTTTGTGCTGGATCCCAGTTCTAACTCTTGTTTAAAGTCTCTGTGACTTGTTTGCCCTATTTGTGAAATGGGAGTATAATAGCAACATAGGTTTTTTTTTGTTTTTTTGTCTTTTTGAGACAGGGTGATGCTATGCAGTTGAGGCTGGCCTTGAGCTCATTTTGTAGCCCAGGCTGGTCTTGAACTTGCAACGATCCTCCTGCCTCAGCCATCTGAGTGCTGGGGTTACAGGCATGTGCCACCATGCCCAGCTAGTAATGTAGTTTTCTTGTGAGCTTTAAGTGTATTAAATGTATATATAAAGTACTGAAAATGCCAGGCACATAATAAGCACTCAATAAGCATTAATATTTATCGTCATCCTCCGCGAGATGTATCACTTTATACTTGGCCTTTTTGCAACTGGACCTGGTGCCCAGAACATAATAGGCGCACAGTAAATGTTAGCTCAGTGAGTGAGTGTGCGAATAAATGTTTAACTCCAAAGCCTCAGTTTTCACCAGTTGTGCCAAACTACCACTTCTGTCCCTCAGCTTGGCATGCCAGGGTCTCAGCCCTGCTCGGGCTCAGTGGTAGAAATGCGGATTGGAGCCCAATGGCTCTCCCTTCTCCCAGGAAAGCCACACAGCATTCCTTCCCAGGACGCCAGTCCTTCCCCTCCTGCCTGGCCCTCCGCCAGGCCCTCCGCTGGGCCAGCTCTGCGCAGTACTTATGCTAGGTGCTCTTGCCCTGTTCTGAGAGCCAGAGGTCATTTGCACACACTCACTGCATACTCTTCAGATCCTTATGTGCGACAAAACAACTGCCTTAATGTCTAAGCTCTAGACAATCACAGCTGGACAGACATTTGGTGTGTTCTGAACATCACTCTGAATTCTAGAAAAGTTGGGCGCATTTACAAAGAGGTGACAGTCAGGCAGGTTGGCACACGCCTTTAATCCCAGCACTCAGGAGGCTGCGGCAGGAGGATTGTTGTGAGTTCAAGATCAGCCTGGGCTACAAAGTGAGTTCAAGGCCAGCCTGAACTGCATAGTGAGACCCTGTCTCAAAAAATAGGGTCAGGGATTTAGCTCAGTGGCCGAAGTGCCTGCCTGGCAGAAAGAAGGTTGTGAGTTTGACCCCAGGTACAAAAACAAACAAACAAACAAACAAACAAACAAAACAAAAAAAACCCCCACAAAACCAACAACAACAGCAGCAAAATATATATATATATATATATATATATATATATATATATAGAGAGAGAGAGAGAGAGAGAGAGAGAGAGAGAGAGAGAGAGGCATTGCTGTATCAAGTAAATTGCCGATTTCCAAAAAGGACATGGGAAGACCCATCCTTTGGCCCTCCTGCCAGAAGGATCATTCTACAATGCTCTTTGATCTCTCTCTGCCTACCTACCTCTCTCCCCCTCCTAAACTTGTATGCATCCTCCAACTCCCAGATCAAATCTCCCCTTCTCTCTGATGCTTCCCAACCTTCCTGGCCGCGTTAGTTGTTTGTTCTTAGAAGATTCCAGCTGATTTATTTTTTTCACCTTCTCCGTGTTACAGTTAGCTTATGCTTCTAGTCATTTGCTTAATAAACCTGGCTGAACCCCTACTATGTGCCAGGGCCTGTGCTATGAGAAAGATAAACCAGTTGAAGGTCTCCACCATGTGCAACCTTCAAACGGATGACCTTTGTGGCCCGCAGACTTCTTGAGGGTGGGGACATTGTCTCCGATGTGCAGCAGAGGAGCCCGCCCAGAGCAGACTAGCAGATGGAATAAGTGTGCAAGCGGAGGATGTGTACGTGTGCGCCCCCAGTGCACAGGCTGCCTGCACCAGTGATGCGCTCCTGACCAGCAAGGCCTTTCTCCCCTTGAACCATGAAGGGGGAAGAAAACTAACACTGCATGTCGGGCCTCGGCACCCGATTCACTCCGACACACTTCTTGTAAAATTCATGCGTGTCGCAGAAATTTGTCTTCTCATTGCCCTGGAATGTGCTGCTGGACTCAAAGTCTGCATGCTGATGTCAGAGTGGGGCTGCGAAAGTACTTTTTCCTTCGGCTGACTGACACTCATGAATTTTCAGTTTGCACTTGCCTCTGGGTGGGGGTAGGGCGTGGGGGGTGGGCAGCGTCTTCTGCCGGGTAACGTCTTCATTCTAATTTTTCTACAGCTGCCTTTCCCCTGCAGCCCACATGGGCTGCTTCTGTGGTTGGCAGAGATCGATGTAGTCAATATTTTTGACTGAAGATCCTTCTATGACTTACAAATATTTAAAAGGATAAAACACAATACACAATTCGCTATGTGAACCTGACCATTCTAATCCTTACCTTTGATTCTTTGGGAATCCAGCAAATAGCAGAAGTAAGTCCCAGCACATCTAGCCCAAGTCCAGGGAATTCAGCCTGGCTGGAACCTTTTGATACTACGGGTTGGACTATATGAGCTTCTTTCACTCTGGGAGATTAGGCTGGAAAAACTAGACATTTGCAACATTTGGGAATATTGGTGGCCCCTTTTCTTGGACCACTGCATTTTGCTAAACACCACGCTGCTTTCTTACACTGTTATTAACCAAATAATGAGCTACCACTCTCAGGGGGATTTGCTTCTTGAAAGGCACTACTCGAAGCCAGCGTTAAGCCCAAACACTGAAGCTTTACAGAATGTTACTCGAAAAAATACAAGGAATGATTAATTGTGATGACTTTCACCTGTGGCAATTCTGCCTCCCATCTCACATTATGAAGAGGATAATGTGAGCCAAAAGAGCAGGGATCAGCAAACTTTCTCCATAAAGGTCCTGCCAGTAAATAGTTTCTTCTTTGGGGACCAAAACGTGTTGTCACAACTACTCAACTTGCAGTTACGGCACAAAAGCAGCCACATGTAAATAAATAGCTGAGGTCGGTGTCCAACACAACTTTACTGAGGGACTTGCAAATTTGAACTCGAATTTCCACATGTCATGAAATATTCTTTTATTTGGACTCTTTTCTTCAATCATTTCAAAGAATTTTAAATAAGGCGCTCTATGAAAAGGTGAGCAGGCTTGGGCTCACAGACAGCTCACCCTTGCAACAGAAAATGAGCCAGACTGAAAGGCAGCTCGGGTCAGAGCTGGTGTCAAATCCTGGCTTGGCCAACTTTTGATAGTTGGCAAGATGCATAACTTCTATGAGTCTTGACTTCCCCACCTGTAAAGTAGGGCTAGCAACAGGATCTATCACTGTGTGGTTATTTTGAGGATCGATGGAAATGATGTCCATAAAGTACACAGCCTAATGCTTATGACATGTTTGGAACTAAGCTCACATGTTCAACGAAGATTTTTTGAGCAATCATGATGGGATAGGCAGTGTATTGGGTCCAAGTGCTTAATGGTTTGTCTCACTGAGCTCAAAAAGAGTGGGGCTGATGAAAACAGTTAGCTATTATTATTAATAATGCTTGTGAAATGCTTTGTGAATGACAAGTGAAAACTGTAAGTTGTTAGATAGTGTAATGTGTCATTACTACATATTTTGTTTTCAAAAGCAGTTAAAACTCATAATCTAGCATTATAACAGGTTATTTTACGGCTATTTGAAGTCACTAAAACTAAGCCCCTGTGTGACCATGGGCCATTCATAGTCACTAAGTCCCTGCTTTTAGATCCCTGGTTCTCAAAGTGCAGTCTCTGGTTGAACAGAACCGGTAACACTTGGGAACTGGTTAGAAATTCTAACTGTCCTGCACCACTGCAGGACTACCGAGTCTCTGGGGTGGGCACAGAAGTCTGAGGTTTAACAAACCCCAGGATGGTTCTGAATCACGTGGATTTGAGTTTGGGAACCACTGTTCTAGACCAACTGTATATGCACTGGCACATTCCAAGATCAGGGAAACGGCAGAGCTGGACCTGCCTCCGTGATGCCATGGCGGGAGATAGAGTGGTCTGGCCCAGGAGTGGGGAGCATTTGATCACACATAGCACTAGAAGTACTAGAGAGGGGTGATAAGGCAGAAGGGCCTTTCATGGGCTTCCTAATCCTCACAAAGACCATGAACTTGCAGCTGGTTGTGATGGTACACTCCTGGGACTCCAGCACTCCAGAAGCTGAGGCAGGCGGATCACAGCATGTTTGAGGCCAGCCCAGGCTATAAAGGGAGGCTCTGTCTCAAAAAACCAAATCACAGAGCAAAATAAAACAAGACAAAAATAAAAAAAACAATGCACTTCTTTATTGCTTGCCTCCAGGGTAGGACTGTGCCCACCTCCTACCTGGTGTGCCACTTTATCCACATGAACTTATCTGTGTTCCTTGTTCCTCTTCTGTAAAATGGACATTAGAAAACCTGGAAAATTTTCATAAGGTCCTCCTTAGCTTTTGTTTTCGGCTGCCATCCTGGCCTTGTCGTTCTGTCATTTATGTCATCAGCTGCTAGTTGATCTCCAATATCCATTCTTCCCTCCTTCCTTTATAATCAGACCCTCTGAGTTTTAGATAGGTATGTGGTCATCCAGCTGAAGACTACAGTTTCCAGCCTTCCTTACAGCCTAATCATGTGACTAAGTCTAACCAATGGCCCATGAGCAAAAGTGAGTGACACTCTGGGAAGGAATGAGCATGCATCCTTTTATCTCTTTTCCTCCTCTCTGCAGGCTATACATGAAATACTGTACGAACCAGGGGTCAGACACTGAATCCACCACTCCTGGTCTTGGAAATGCTTATACATGCATGGTAGAAAAGAGAGAAAGAAAGTCTTATTTGTGCTTCTGTTAAACGAGGGATTATAAAACCAAATCAGCCTGTTTTCTAACTAATGCACCATTTTTAAAGACAATTGGCATTTCGACAAAATTTTCCTGTCCCCCCACCCTATCCCAACACCCCAACAGAAGGAACCCACCTTCTCTGTCCAATGCTACACTGAAGTCACTGCCAAACCACTCAAAAGCTAGGGCAAATGTGCTCTTTTCACGGGCACCCCGAGGATTCGAAAGTTATACAGGAATATGCTAATAAGTAAGAAAACTAGTGCAGCTTTGATGAGCAGCCAGAATCACATAATAAAAAAAAATCTAGAAATAATTTATTTTCAGCACATCATGTCCTTTTCTAGTCATTTTAAAACATAAAATGAGAGGGGCTGGGGGTTTAGCTCAGTGGCACAAATGCCTTCCTGGCAAGCGTGAGGTTGTGAGTTCGATCCCCAGTACCAAAAAATAAATGAATAAATAAATAAATAAAATAAAAATTAACTACCTAAAACATAAAATGCTACTCTGAAATGCATTTGTTTGGAGGGCAGGGCACAGTCACATTCCAGTTCTGAGGGCTGCTAAAGACCTTCCTCTAATCTGATGGTATTCCCCAAATTATTTCATCATAGCTCTGACCGCATTTAAGGTCAACTCTCCACACTCCTGCCTTATCCCAAATACCCCAAGGACTTCTAGGGAGCCCATTTTTTAAAAAAATTTTTTATTTCAATCACTTCATCTTGATGGTCTACCTGTTGTTACTCATGTCTATGCTCCCAGCATTTAACACGATGCTGGGCACCCAGAAGATGCCACGGATACGCTGCACACCCCAGCAGCACCCCACAGCCAGGTAGTAGGTGAGAGTCGCAGCCGGGCCTCGGGGTGGGTGGCTCGGAAAGTTCACGCATTGTGCCCAGGGCTTTGCAGCTGTGAAAGGGCTTCTTCGCGCACATCTTCGTCCTACTCCCATTCCAGCCACACTGGGTTTTCCCAGTTCCCCGAGCCCACCACCACAACCCACTCCCTTTCGAAGGCTCTTCGTGGACACTGCTCCCTCTGCCTGTGAGAACCTCTTCTTTAACTTCTTTCCCATGGTCCTCTCACCGGACAGACTCTCATCCCCCTCTGAAGTTAGGCTTAGCACTGGTTCTCTGGGAGGCCTCTGTCATTTCTCCTACCAATTCAGGTCCCTGCAATCTGACATCTGCCCTTTAGATTCTTCCTTGATAGCATTCATGGCAATTGTAACCAGCTAATTATTTTTTACTACCCATTTTCATTGCTAAAACATCAGCCCCGTGGGAGAAGCATGCTGTCTGTCTTGTTCACTGCCTGTTTCAGGGCCTGGCACACAGAATATGCCAAGCAAATCTGCATAAATAAACACATGAATGAACAGCAGAGCAAACAAAATGAAACCCACAAAAACCTAGAGTAGAAAGGAACCGATTTTCCCTTGATAAGAGAGCAAATAGAATATTGCAGTTGTTTAATTTGTTTTGTTGGGCAAACACTTTCATAGAATTCTGACAACAACCAAAGGCAGAAACAGCTCTACAGAAAGTTCAGAAAGAGGTAATGTTTCCTTCATACAATTTCACTTTGACTCATCAGACACTGAAGCTAAACCTGGAAGCTTTGCTGTATGTTTACCAGAGAAAATACAGACTTGGAATCCATTTCAAGGGAAGAAGCCAATTAAAAGTGTAGATTTACTTTCTTCTTCCCTTTGTGTAAGAAAAGTGCTGTATACCAAACCTACATTGCTTAAGAGAATGATTAGCTAATCGCCACTTTTAACTCTGAAAGAAAGCTGTTAGTCTCCTCCAGGGTAATGTGAAGATGTAGTCAAGTGTGGAGTAGAGCGCACCCAAAGATGACCATGGTCAGTTCCTTTCTCTCAGCAAGAGGTGGGGTCTGCTTCCCCTTTCATTGAATCTCCATGAATTGTGATTGTTCGACTAGTAAAATGTGGCAGAACTGATGATGTGCTGATCTTTGGCATAGCCTTTACGAGACTTAACAGCCTGCTTGGGTTTTTTTTTTTTTTGAAGGTGGGGCTGATCCTGGGGAATGAACCCAGGGCCTTTACACTGAACTACGTCCCCAAGTCTCCACCTCCCTTTTATTTTAAATTTTGAGACAGGGTCTCACAGAGTTACTAAGTTGCCCAGGCTGGGCTCAAATTTGTCATTGTCCTGCCTCGGCCTCCCAGAGTACTGAGATTACAGGCATGGGCTAGTGTGCTCACCTCAACTTTTACTTTCTGAGGAAGTGGCCAGCCTGCTGTACAAAGGCTAGAATGAGGGCGTGCAGAGACTGCATGAAAGAGAGAAATCCGGTGGAAGAGCACTAAAGTATGGGGCTTGTAATCAAGGACTTCTTCAGCCTCCCTGAGAGCCCGTCTGCAGCTAAACACAAGGAAGCAGGCATCTCCGGATCTGTCTCACCAAGCAAAGTCACCTCAGAGACTTGCTTGAATTCCTGACCCACAGACTCATGAACAGTGACAAACGGATGATGCTTTAAGCTCTTAAGTTTTCAGATGATTTGTTACGCAGCAATAGATGTCTGAAACGAAATATTTCAAGGTGGGTGTGGTGGCTCATGCCTGTAATTCTAGCACTCTGGGAGGTCAGGGCAGAAAGATGTAAGTTTAAGGCCAGCCTGGGCAACTCAGTGAGACTGTATCTCAAAAAGGTGGGGAGGGCAGGCTGGGGATATGGCTCAGTGCAAAGGTCCTGGGTTCAATCCCCGATACCAACCAAGAAAAAAATGATCCTTTAGTTGCTGTGTGGTCACTTTTCTGATAACAAATAAGGTTACAGACCATGTACTCTGCTGTTAGAAAGGAGGCTGAAACCCTCATTTAAGACATGTAGACTCTCACGTTTACCCAAAATATTAATGTTTGTTCATCTCAGAGCCAAAAATGGCATAAAATAATGTGAACTAGAACAGGTTTAACAGATTTCAGAGAGCACCACGCTCACTTTGCTCATTTTTAGATGGTCGAACAGAGGCCAAGGCGGGTCAACTAGCTCTCTCATGCTGACAAAATAAACGCAGGAAAATAACTCAAGATTTCTGGTCAACCAAGTAACATGTTTTCTCCAATCAGAAAAAGACAAATTTAAAGAGGTAGGAAACAAATGGGCCTTTAGATACAATAAGAACAATAAAGGATGACATGAAGAGTTGGTAGGCACAATTTTAAAAGCACAGAAAGCCCAGTCTCTGCAAAGTGAAGTCAAACAGCCCCATTTATGTCGCAGGAACTCCCAGGCAACCTTTTATTCCAGCCCAGGGCAGCCCAGTACTTGATATTCATGACTATGACCCTGAGTCAGAAAGCAAAGATTAAATTATGTTTCTCATATTCCATTTAAAAAGGTAGAGAAGTGTGTAATGCACTCTCAGAAATGTTCCCATGCAAAATGGCTAAAATAAATATATGATTTGATGTGCAAGGGATAAGCTTCAGTTATGTGGAAAATGCATTTACACGGAACAGTCCACGTCAGATAAATGAAGCATTGCTGTTTTTGCAGAATGTTCAGCATGGATTCCCAGTCTTGGCCAGTCTGAAGGTTTCTACTAAATGAAAAATGAGCTTTACTTGTGTCTAAATCTCAGCTTAAGTGCACTCTCTAAAACCTTCCTGGGAATTTTTTGGACAGGTGTCTCCTTTCAAACAGCATAATATTTGGACATTACATTTTAAATATGTGCAGATAAAAATGATATTCCAAACTTGCATTTCACTTATAACCAGATGGGATAACAGTAGTGAGAGTTACCGAGAGACAATCTTTCATGGATAGAAAATGGAACGAAAGCCTTATCTCCTCCTAACCCTGCCCAGAAGTTTGTGGCTACAAGTTCTAGAATGAATGCTGTATTACCCCAAATCTCTAACGATTTGATGTGGCCAGAGCAACACAAAATCTGCTATCTTGCTCCTACACAGGCTGACAATATTTTCCTTTTTTAAAATCTAGAGTTTGGAGACAATAAGAACAGATGTTGCCACCTGCAGGCCCTTAAGAACTTGGAACAACATGCCCATTGGCACAATTCAGCTGCAAGCCTTTTATGTTTCATCTACAAGGTGTGCGGCGATGTATCCAAATTTGAACTCCTTTAGAGAGATAGAGCTATTATTTGCTATTTCTTCCCCCTCCAGATCCTTCTGTACTGTCTTCTGCTTGCTAGTCACAACTCGCTGGCTTGATTAGCTCTTGAGGGCTTTTGAAATTTTTACACCAGGTTTAGAACTCCAACTCTTTTGGGGGCAGAAAGGATGTAAGAACAATCGCTAGCAACGAGGGGGCTTGTACCTGTCTGAGGTGATACGTGATCAAAAGACAGAAACGGGGGTGGCAGGTGTACCCCAAACTGAGCAAGCCAGTGGTGAGTTATGGGACAGTTACTATTACAGGTCCCCCTTGCCCTGGAATGTGCAGAAGTGTTCAGAGTGACTGCACGGTGCTGCTCAGTAGGAAGATCTGCTGCCCTGACCTCTCTCTCTTTTATATGCTCGTGAAACACTTTTATTGCATTCTTCCCAAGCACACTACACCTGTCCTTACCGCGGGCTTGTAATTTGAGTGGAATTGCACGGTTACAGGTAAGACGCCTTGTGCTCATTTAAAAAAAGCATCGCCTTAGAACCTTCCTCATATGCAGAGAAGCCCACTGCTCATGAGGACGGGGAGTCACCAGGAAGTGACAGAGAGAAGTGTCCACGTGGATAAGTGGGGCATGCATATGAGTTCTTTTCTACAGCTCTTCAAAAGGCAGTGTGATCTTCCTACTGAGCAGCACCGTGCAGTCACTCTGAACACTTCTGCACATTCCAGGGCAAGGGGGACCTGTAATAGTAACTGTTCCATAACTCACCACTGGCTTGCTCAGTTTGGGGTATACCTGCCACCCCCGTTTCTGTCTTTTGATCACATATCACCTCAGACAGGCACAAGCCCCCTCGATGCTAGTGATTGTTCTAAGTATATGAACGAGGAGCATAAAGTCTGAAAATTCAGTGAATGCCTACTAGGTGCCAGGCCTCAGGCTGGTTTGTCTCATGTGTATTATCCCACTTAACTCTCATCAACAAAATTATTAGCATGTTGTAAGTCTTTGGATGCATGCTTCCAAAACAAACTAGAATAATCTCCAGAGCCAGAAGGAATGCTTTAATATTGCTCACCCATGTTAATTTTGCTGTATAGAGGCAGGACAGTTTTAATGCCTGGATTCTGGGTATAGACTTTCCTCCAACCTAGCTGAATGATTTTTAAACTTCAGCTTGCATAAGAGCTACAGTCAAAGGTAATGCACGATAGAGTAATACGCAAAACAAGAACACTGTACTTTATGGATGACTTAAGGGATTTTTAATGGTAATTTTGACTATGGGCAATTTTCTTCTTATGACTTGCTTTTAGAAGTTTATACCTTGTGACATGCAATTCTCCTTTGTGCAATAATTTTCACTTTGAGCTTTCTGCAAGCTGTATGTTGCTTTACAGCATATCAGATGGTCATCTCAGTATAGTGTTCCAGTCGATCAGATAGCTCTGTAATGGGATATGCATTTTCAGCAAAAACAAATTTTGCACATTATAGAAGACAGACTTTTATTACGGTCCCTGTGAACGTCACCTCCTTGTGTTTTCACCTCCTTGTGTTGTCCCCTCCCTTGGAGTGTGGGAAGGATCTGTAACTTGCTTCTTCTTTTCTTTCTCTTTAAAATTTTTTTGGCTTTTTTTTTATTTTAAAGAGTATATAACAGAATAAAACCAATCAAAACAAACCAGTGTAAGAGATACAGGACTTCAAAATATTATGAAATCAACAGTAGTTACCATAATGTCTTTTGATGTCTTCAAAATAGCTGCTGATAACTTTGGACATAGTAAAAATCAAACAGAGCAGAACAGAATAGAAATAATAATAATAAAAAAACCAATGAATGTGATAAAGGACTTCAAAACAAGCCAATAGTAAATGCAAAATTGCTACCATAATATATCTTGCTATCCTTGAAATAACTTCTTCTGCCATGGGATCGTTTTGTTTATACAAAAGAGAATAAAATCCAACCCAGCAAAGCAATGGAACAATATAGGACCTAAAAGGAGACCATAGGGAATCAACAATGGCAGCAACCCTCAGAAGGAGATCCCCCTAGATGACACATTGCTTAACGATATCCTCTTAACCTATGATCAGACCCCTGGCCCTAGACCTGCAATGTTAGTGAGACACCAAAGCACCACAGGCATCCAATTGCATTTCACCTCGATAGCTATCATCACAGCCTGTGTTTCTCCAGATAAGCCGGTTGCTTGGCGGGGGGCGGTGGGGGTACTTCTTGTCTGCCAGCCTGCACATTGGAAGGGGCTGGAACCTGGTTGTTCCCAGTCTGCCGGAGGCCCGTGCATGGTGCCGGCTCCCAGACTGGGCTTGTTTGGTGCTGTGTCCATTGTTCTCTCTACCCCTGGTTTGCGAATGGCTCATTAAAAAAGTTTTACAGCATGGGGGATCAGATTCAGGGCACTCTACCACTAAGTCACATCCCCTGCTGTTTTTAATTTTTTAATTTTGAGATAGGGTCTCATTCAGCTCTTGCTTAAACTGACCTCAAATTTAGGACTCTCCTGCTTCAGCCTCCTGAATAGTGGGGATGTGTATGTGCCACCCCACCCAGCTTGTAACTTCTGTTTAACCAACAAATTACATCATGGGTGATGGAATGTCACCTCCATGATGATATACATAGGCTCTTCATCTCCATCTAGCAGGAGACTCTCCCATAATGGCTTCGATAAAGAAAGTGGTGAGGCTAGGGAACCCCGCATGGTGGAGATCTAATCTAAGGTAGTCTTTAGGACCTGAGAGTAGCCACCAGTCAACAGGAAACAAGAAGTGAGAGCCCTAGATCCCAGAGCCGCACGAAAAGCATTCTGCCAACAACACGAGAGAGCTCTGAAGTGGCTCTTTCCCTAACTGAGCGTCTGATGACACTGCGGCGTGGGCTGAGCCCTGATGGCACTGTCGTGAAACCCTGGAGCAGAAGACCCGCCTAACCTGTGGCTGGACCCTCACACACAGCAACTGTGAAAATAATAAACACAATGTGTTAAGCCCCTTAATTTGGGGGCAACTACTGTGATTACATAGAAACGGATAAATACACACATTAATCAGAATTTGGTGACACATCTAAGACTACCTCAAGGCATACCACCAAGGACCTCTGATCCAACCCAACAAGAACAGGAAAACCGAGGCCCACAGAGGTGAATGCATTTATCCTGGGTCATCTGGTTCTGCCTCTGTGATACTCCTGAGACCATATAATTTCTGCTTCTCCATTTCCTTGACTATAAAATAAAAAAGTAGGACCAGCAGACTTGCGAGGACACTTTAATCTTTAATCAGGTCTCTGGTATGCTAAGCCTTCATCTTGTTTCAAAACACACTCTTTGGTCATTTGTCTTAAAGGGTTCCAGGTACAGAGAGAAAATTCTGCAGTCAAATACAGTTGGGAGGTTAGGAGTTGGATGTTTCATGGGTTTCTTCATTTCAGGACCTCTCTTAGCTATTCTCTTGCTCCTGTCCACTGGGAAAACCTAGTATGGAGACATAGTCAATGCCATATCTCATACTTGTTTGGTCATATGCCTTCCCCATTTTTGTCTTCAGAGTTTGGGGACTTGGTGTTTCATGGGCACACTTAATGGAAGGTCCACAAACTCTACTACAATGATTGAAACTGTCCTCCAATGGAAAGAGGAGTCTAAGTCAAGAGGGTTCCTATTCTTTCCATTCTCAAATGACAATGAATGACAGGAGGGCCAGATAACTTATGGCTCAATGCAGTAGCATGACTGGCTGATGTTCCCTTACCATCGCCAGACACACGTGGCTGAAGAAGCAGCATGCAAATCTGGGAGATGTACGTGAAGTACGTGAGATATACACATCACACTTACTGTGTTGGAGAATAAGATGTTTTCTTGTAAAACTTCTCATGAATGGCCTACATATGTAGTGATTTCTGCCTTTCTTTCCTTTTTATGTTCACTTTCTTTTTTCTCTCTCCTTCTGCCCTCTCGCTTCTTCCTCCTCTTTGGTAAGTTTTTGGTGAAGGGATGGGAATGGTGGAGGAAGGCAGGAGGTGGGAAGGAAGACATAAGCTCACCCAGGAAGCCCGGGACCCACTCCACAGTGGAAAGGCCTGGCAATTCATGTGCCTTCCCAGGAACAGGACAGCCATCTTTGGCATAAATAAAATATAAAGTCTGGAGACCTCAATTCAGACTGATCATTTCCCAAGACTCCTGCACTGCCCAGGGAATCCAGAAGAAGCAGGTACTATAATTTGCGGGGCTCTATTAGCCATGTTGGGGGTACTCTGCCTTGCTTTTCCTGCTACTGAATGAACGTCAGTTCTCCCTTCATATGAAGGACTTAAATGAGTTTCAGTTTTTGGTAGTCCCAACCCCCACCAGTTCTCTGTCACTGCTGAATTCACACCCATCCACCTCTTGACCTGGCTCAAGGCTTCAGGATTGTTGCCATAATAAATCTCAAGCCCAAGCCTGAGCTCTTCCCAGCTGCTGATTTTTAACCTTGCCCTCCGATGCTCTTGAATTTATCCAGTCACATGGCCCTGTTCTGATAATGTGTTGTTTTCTAAGAGAAACACAGTAGTAGTGTTGAACACCAGCTTGACAAAATAAAGGAGAATAAAATAGACATTATGAATAAAATATGTGGGCAGAAAAATGTATAAATGATCAGGGCACGCTGACACAATAAAGTCTTTTTAACTGCCCTCCAGGCAAAATGCATATTTTTCAAACTAGTAAGCTTAAATGTATAGTATTAAAAAACGCCTCCCCCGGTGACCAAGGGTAGCTCAACGCACATTCGACATGGATCATTCCTAAGTGTCGGTGGCCTTTTGCTGGTATGGTGTCAATTTCCCTGCGTCCTCAGCTCATTGCCCTCATGCATGCACACACACACACACACACACACACACACACACATCACCATCGAGATGCCCTGCCTTTCCCCATTTAGCAGCTGACATCAGCTTTCAACACGGCAGGATTATGCTGCAAGTCACTGGTGTCGCCTACATACAGATTGAGTGTGAACTCTACGAAAGAACAAGACCCAGAATTAACATTTTCCTGAACTCACTCTTCTTAGGTCAGAGCAAAAAGGCAGAAACTGCAGAAGACTGAAAACTGCCCTTGGTCTGTCTTCCCAGAGAACCCTGAGCAGTCTTCTAAATGGCACCAGCCACGAATCCCCAGTGCAAGTGTCACTCTGCTCTTCGTTTCCATTTGGTAAATATTTATCACAGCTCAGCCCTTTCCGAGGCTCTTTCCAGGATGCAGTCTCTGCACTTAAGTGGCTCACCTTGTTGTGGAAAAAGGAGATGTGCAAATAAATAGCATGCGAGTGCACTAGTGAGGATTTTCTTTTCCTTTTCTGTCCACCACAGCGATCCTGGGTAGTGAGTCCCATGAAATCTCTCAGGAGATAGTCTGTACTGTGATATGAGGGGTGGTGACATGGGTGGGAACATATGTAAGACATGTTAAACTTCGCATGATATTTGTGTATTCTCAAATTTTGAAAAAGTAAAAAATTTCCACATCCAGCTCCACTCTTAAGAGATGCTGCATTAAATGGTCCTGGCTTTGGAATGCTGCAGAAGTTCCCCAGGGGACAGTAAAATGCAACTGGGGCTGAGAAAAATCTGCAGGTCATTAAACATCAATGGTCTGGAGAAAGACCACTGGTGAAAGGGTCAAGCTGTGTGGGCCCTAAGAGGACACCCAGGCTCAGCCCCTGGGTATCAGGCCTCTTCTCGATAGTTCTGCTGCTCAAAAAGAGAGCTTGTGCATACCAGTTCCCCAAAATACACACACAGACACACAGACACACACACACAGACACAGACACAGACACAGACAGACACACACACACACACACACACACACACAGGATCTGGTCAGCCTTCTAAAAGCAGCAGCAGGGGAGAGATGGGAGACCAAGGGGAGAGAAGAGATGAGTTTCCAGGGAGGGGTTAGGTATCAAGCTACAGCCTGCGAGGGGAAGGGGTGCAGGGACAGGCAGCCCTGGGCTGAACCCTGGGACTCCATGCACTAACTGTGCTATCTGGGACAGGTCATGTGACAGCATTCAGCCTCACTCTGAGGTGGCTTTTGCTAAGGATTCTCTGCTTTAGCACTCAAAGTCCTATGCCCTGAGAAAGCCCTTGATCCTGAGATGGTTGTTCACCCCATGTATAAGTGGAGGGTAATTACGCTTGCTTCTGTGGGTTGTTGTGAGGATAAACTGTGGTTAAACAAAACACTTAGCACACTGCTCTGTAGCATGAGCAGCCAATAAATGACAGCTGTCATTCCCAGTGTCACACAGGCTTGGCACCAGGGGGACTTCTGTATTGTTTCAAGGTGCTAGTCCATGAAGTACCTGGCATACAGTAGGCACACAATAAATATTAATAAAATTAATGCTCATCTGAGCTGCAGATTTCATTACCTAAATTAGAAACTTTCTGCTTTCTTAATTATGAGGGTATGCTTTCAAACTGTTTAATGACATCTTGCTTCATAGCCTGCTTAATAAATCTTTGCTGCCAATGGCAAGTTCTCCGTGTCGGCAAATCATCTAAATATTTAACTGATTTTTTTTTTCTCCCCTAGGTTTCATGCAGACTCTTGGCACTGTGCAGCTGATGCGCAGAGAGATCCAGCAGAAATCCAACCACTTCAAATCTGTAAGTCTCAGCCCCTCCTTTATCTGGCACGGCCGATCCCTTCCGGGGCTCCCTGCAGATCCGTGGCCATCCCGCTTCCACCCCGTGCTCCTGCCTTCTCCGTGGAAGAGGCTGCAAAAGCGAAACACTCATTTTTCACTTTCTTAGCCTCACCTCCATCTAGGGACGGCCAAGCACACAGGTTCGGTGAATGAGATGTTAATGGAATTCTGCCAAGAGTGGAACCCAAGACACTGCTTTTCTGGTAAGAAGAGTGAGTCAGGCTTGTGGGGCTCCTCCCCAGTCTTCTCATCTTGTGCACAGTTGTGAGGCTCACAGAAACAGGACTGCGCTGTCATCATGTGCTTGCATGAGGGGTACGCCCAGGGAACCCTGGTTACCCTATGAGGGCTGAGCATCAGAAGGTAAAGGACGGCTGCTTTCATCAGATGTGAGAAAAACCTGCTCTTGTTATTTCAGACCCATGAAGGTTGGGTTCTCTTTTACTTGCAGCCAAGCACATTTTATAGTTTTTGCATGATGCCTAACGCGGGGCTCAAGACAAGCCTGTTCCAGGGAGACTTTCAGGCAGGCCCTGTGGTCAACTTCAGGCCAGGGCCAAATGCAGGGAGCAGAAAACAAAGAGAACTCTGGATCGTCTGCCACGTGGGGGAGGAACGTGTCTGGGGGTCTAGTCATTCTGGTCTGGCTGCGACAGCTCGCGGGTCCTGGGCCTACTCCGTCCCTCCTCGGCCCAAACAGCTGAGTGGCTACGGTGCTAGGAAAGAAAGCAAGACTGAGGCAAGAAACCTGGTTGTCTAAAACCAGAGCACAGTGGCCTTTTTCTGGGGTATTCTTGATTCATGGGGCTTCATCACTTCCTTTTTCTTACTCAGATTGGTGGGAAAGAAGAGAATAAGATCCAGGAACTGTTATCGGCATTTTACGAAGTTCACCAAAGGTCTTTACAGTGTTACAAATTAAGCTAAGGACTAAACCTAGGATTGGGGCTAAAAATTTTATAGGTTTGTTAATTAAGAGAGAAATGTTTTCATTTGTTTTGTTGTTGTTTTCCTTTCCCAAAGGGCAGTGAAATGATGAGGAAGGGAAACAAGCGATGTGTCAGGCTAGGCAGGAATCATGCAGGAACCTTTTAACTCCACACATTATGATACAAATGCTACGAGCAGTTTAATGCATGTTGCAGCACTACGGATGCTAACAACAGGGGACTCTAAAATGAAATACTCAATTGTTTGCTTTAATCACTTACATTCTTGTATAAAATTCTGTTGAATTATAAGGTGTGAGGATTAATAATGGAGAAAGGGCTGTGTCCATCCTGGGTCAACTCTAGGAAAGTGATGAAAGAGTTGCTACAAGTCAAAAAAGTAGAAAGAGGAATTCTGCAGAAGCGAAAACAAAATAAAACAAAACAACTGGTAAATGTGTATCAAGTACTTACCATGGGGCAAGTCTTGTTTGGAGTATTTGAAATTGTAATTTATTAGATCTGCCCAAACAGCTCTTGGAAGTAGACCTATTATTTCCCCTACTTCACAGATGGGGAAATGGAGGAACAGGGCAGTTACCTGTCTCGTCCGGGCACCGCAGTCAGTTCCAGGTGCCACCCTCTCTGTTCTTGCTCTGCACTCTCTGTGGTCTCCGTATCACAGCCAAAGAGATAAAGAAAAACAGTTGTGGGGAAACTGGCAAAAACCTTTAGAGGGGACTGGATTTCAAGAAGGGGGTGGGAGTTTTAGTATGTCTCAATCGCCTGAAAGCGCTTCAGTCACTTGAAAACTTCGTGTAGTTGCTGTCTGAAATATGATCCCATCTTCATAGAAAATAAGAATTTATCTCACTATTTAAATCATCTTCCAGTTTCGCTTTTGAAGATGAAAATATGGAACAATTTCCCATGTCGTCTAAAATCAAATGAAGCCTTTTTAAAATTGTAAAATGGATTTTTTTTAAAAAAAATATTTGTCTAGCTGAAAAACCGCTTCTCAGATGAAGCAATTAAGCCTCAACCAAACAAGCCATCGTTATTGCTTAAAGACCATTTAAAACGCAACCAGGAAGCAGAACTTGACCCGGGCCCTGAATCTGTCCATCTCCCACGGGTGTCTAAAGTTCTGAAATTTTCTTAAACTGCACATGTGGTTTTTAAGTACTTAAATACTTGAGCTGTTGCCTGTATGTACTGGAAAGAAGACAGAGGGAAATACTTGCTGTCTTTTGGCTCACTGAAATGCAGGCCTGCACCTGAACGGTATTGTTTCATAAGGCCCACGTGGATGGCAGGGGACAGGGCCCCAGGGAGAAAGGACAGGAGGGAGAGATCAGCGGGCTTCAGTACCTGCCGCCCTGCCTGGGGGCGTGGCTCCCCGTGATTACACTCCTGCTATTTTGACTAATGAGATGGGGGTCTGCACAGCAAGAGGTAGATTTTACTGGGTTCATTTAAATTTTATGGAAATGAGTATTCATCAGTTGATGTCCACGGACATCCAGCCCCAAGCTCGCCTTTCTCAGTCTGAGACTCACTGAGACTGAAGGTGGCTGTCGTGTGTTAGCACGCTTACCGTGCAGGTTGGAACTGCTTGAGTTTCTGCATTAAATTCATAAAAGTTATCTAGGAAAATTCAAGAAGCAAGAACTTGGAAGAGAGAACATTTCATTATGGTCCATTATTACTGGTGTTTCAAAACCAGAGCAGCAGGCATCACGGGGTAAACTTCTGTTTCTGGTAGTACGGAACCGACGCCCGGCTGCTGTCAGCGGGACCGGCGGTGTCGTGTGGCCTCATCCCGGCAGTGTGAAGAGCGATCGAGACCCACTCCTGGCCACTACTTTCCCACCCTGCACCCACACACCGGGAAGACAACTGCCTCGCAGAACATTTATTTTTATTGTTGTTGTTTGGTACCAGGAATTGAACTCATGACCTCACACTTGCCAGGCAGGCACTTATGCCACTGAACTAAACCCCCGGCCCCAGAACGTTTATTTTTAAACCTCATGTCTGCCCCAGGGTGAGGGGATGACACAGAAAGCATTCTTTCTCATTTTATTGTATTCATCAAAAAATAAAAATTAGTCATGAACATGGGCTTCCAAAGCTAGGATTTGGAAGACCAAGATGAGTCTCAAAACTATTTCCAGATTATTGTAAAAAAAATGTTTTTCAGGGTTCTTGTTGGCCCTCAGGAATTCCTGTACAGTCTTCCCCAGCCCTTGGCTGGCTGCTGACCGCTGGACCTCGGTAATGGGCACAACCTGAAGTGGCCGACCCCTGGCACTGCCACCCCTCACTCGCCCCGTGCAGGATGGCAGCGGAGGGGAAAGGCCGAGCCAGCCCGGGGAACGAGCCAGCACCGACCGTGAGAGAAAAGAATGAACCAGCACCAGTGCAGTTCCGGTGCTGCTCCCCGGCACTGAGTCTCTATGGTAACTGAACTTCCAGAGGCCTCCCTGGGTACTCCACGAGTGAATCTTCCCCCCTTCCCCTTTTCCAGGAGAGTGCTCAAAACGGATTTAAATATTATGATATTCTCGTCTCTGAGTGCTAAGTGGGAGGTGTATTCATCTTGGTTGGGAAACCTTTTAAAATATATACTTTTCTTCCTTCAAATGGCACTGCCACGAAGGTGAATTTCCTCTTAATAGAAAGTTCCCTTTTTAACAACCTGAAAGTTGGGGATTCGAGGTGGCACTGTGCTTTTCGGGCTGAGCAGGTTAAAGCTGCCAAGCGACTAAGTAACAAGAGGAGAAGCACGGTGCCCGCTGGAGAGAGAGACCGCTGTCTGCAGACGCTGATCTGCTGTTCCCCCATGGCCCAGCTGTTCCCGCTGCCACCTTGCTTCTGCGGCACCAGGGTGAGGTGCCCCTGCGGGTGTAAATATTCGAGGCTTAGTTTGACTGGAGAGCTGGGCAGGGATGAACGTATTTTGAGAATCTACCACATCCTGAGAATGCCACCAGCAAAGTTTTAATTTTCCTGGCAAACGACTAGAGTATGTAGAGGTTTCATTTTATATTTTAGGGAAATAAGACTCAGAGAAGGCAAGTGGCCTGCCCGAGGTCACACAATCACTGAGAAAGACAAAATTTGAATTTCCATTTTGCTGATTTCAAAATGCCCGTTCTTTCTTCAGTATTACATTGTTCCTTATAGTTATTTATTTCTATCTTTTGGAAATCACAGCCTGCAATTCCTCCTGGCCTTGCAGTAACTTAATCCACAAGAATCAATGCACTGGTGTTTCTCCTGGGACAAGAAGGGGATGAGGGGCTCACCCTGGCCCCTTTTAGCCTCCCTACTTTATCTCCAAAGCCCCAAGGAGATTTAGGCGAAGCCCTATGATATCAGTGGTTTGCCTCTCAGCAGCGTACCTGACATTAAGAGCACCAGGCTGGTTCAGAACACTGATGCGTAGACAGCTGACCCATGCAAGTCAAGTTTACTCTCAAAACAAAATCACACTAACACAGGCAAGGGGCTGGGAACACAGCTCAGTGGCATAAGCACCTGCCTGGCAAGCACAAGTTTCTGAGTTCAATTCCTTGTACCAGAAAACAAACAAACAAACAAACAAACAAATAGGACCCACACTGACACAGGCAGATACCATCAGACTTAAAAGAAAAAGGTGACGGGACGGGAGGAATAATTGTTGAATCTTACGTAGGTAAGCTTGTTAATGCTAAGTTTCAAATTAAACAAGAAGAGAGAAGAAGAAAGGAAAGGAAACAGAATAACTCCAAGTTCTTTGTCAAGAAAATCTCTTCCAGGTGAACGCTGGAAGCTGTCTTCCTCAAGAAGTTTGAGCAACTGCCATTAGGATGGGAAATGTGAAGGAACTCGAACAGAACAAGATATCCTGAGTGATTTTATGATACTCGTGACCTTAAAAGGCGTGCATTGAGCTGTAAGTGCTGAGCGATTCTGCAGAGCCTGAATTGGCCTGTCTTGAAGGCCTCTTGAACACATCCTGAGGTTTGACATTTGCTGCGAGTTCCCCACCCCTCCCTGAAGATCCCTGAGCACCGACGCCTCTGACTCTACCAAAATGTGAACGCCTGTGGGAAGTTACTAAAACAGGTAGTGAGGGTTCACTGGGGGCTGCGCTCAAGAAAATCTGAAAATTGCTGGCTCTGTTGTTGAGTGAAATAAACACTTTGTTCGCAAGTGTCTTTGGCATGCCTTTGTGCGATGGCTTAGTTACAGCAGTACTTTCCTGGCAGGGAATTAGCTTAACAGCTCGAGGGAAGTAAAGCAGATAAGCTCTGGGAGAGGGAAACATGCTCGAGTTTTTAAAATTTTATTTTACTTTTTAGATTAGGTTCTAAAGAATAAAAATGTGCTATCACATCAGGCAATATGTCATCCTTTGATGGGCTCTGGACAATGTTTAGAAGTACACATCCCTTGCAACTTGGGAATTATGGTGCAAAAGTGAATTGTCCAAGTAAGAATTTCCAAATTGTAGTCACCTAATTAAATTCTTCGATGTTCACCAGCAAGTAGGGACATGTGGCCAAAATTCAAATTTTAGTATCAAGAGCCAGCTTGCTGAGTTGGATCAAAGGCCAATGGCCATTTCTCTGCTGGACTCCGCACATCATATGGTGAAACAATATTGACTAATTATTTAGTAATTGGAAGAATCAAGAAAGCAAAATTGGGGTGGAGTGGGGTGGAGAATAATTGGTTAGATTTAGAATTACAAACAAACACAAAAGCCGACACCAAATAACAAAATGACAAAATAAGTAGAAAGAGCAGTTATGCTTGAGCTAAAAAATGAGAACACATACTTAAATAGGTAAAATAAAGGGAAAAAATTTTAAGGGAGTCAGACACAACAACAAAATGGTCAGATAGTCAGTCATCATAATTTAAAGGAAAAACGGAAGTTCACATTGTTTTATGTAAATCCTTGGGGCAGCGGATTCCAATTATCTGATTAATTCTCCAATTAGCAGTTTCAATTCTTACTTGACCTTATTAGCATGACTTGTGTGTCCAAATATTCCAGTTCTGCCATAAAACAGGGTGCGGCTTATCTCTTTTATGGAGCAGATGGGGTCCGGTTGGTCATCTATCATCTCCTAAGTTGGGGGTTTGCCCAGGAATATGATAATTCCCAGGTTCCAACCTTCTCCTGCCCTGGAGAACCACTGACTTGTGGGTTGTGCAATTCACAGGTGCTGGGAGACCGAGAGTCCTATCTTTAGGCCAAGCAAACAAACAAAAATTGACAATAAAAAATGACTCCTATAAACCCTTTTGGGACATATAGGCCCACACCTTGACAGAGGTACTGCTACTGTATCACAGCAATCTTTAAATTAAGATCAAAGAAGTTAGGGATAGTTATTTGACCAATCCTTTTTATAGAGCTAAAATACAAAATTTATTGTGTGTGTGTGTGTGTGGGGCTAGATTCCAGCTGCTTTTGCTGTTGCTCCCCTCACTCGTGGCACCCTGATGTTCTCTTTGGAGGGTGAGTGAGACGCCCCATCCCTGCACTCACACCTTCCTCGGCTTCTCAGTGCCCTCCTTTTGACAACTCCTGCTGCTCAATAGTTTGGCCACTTTCTGCTTTTCAAATAAGCCAGGTTGATTGTTGGGTGAGAGACTTACTTTTGCCTTTGGCTGGAACCCTCTTCCTCTAGGTCTCTGACTGTTATGGTTTGTGTTTGGAGGCTCCCCACCCCAACCTCATGCAAACAAGGAGGCGTGCTTTCCCCTTTTTGCTCTGGCTGCTGCCTTGAAGTGTTGCCCTGGAGTCATGCCATCCTGCCTTGCAGCCAGCTGAGTATGAACTGAAACCTCCACAAATAGTGAGCTAAATAAACCTCTCTTTGCTTCACTTTGGGCATTAGGTATATTGTCTCAGCAACGAGAGAAAAGTAACCAAGACACTGACATCAGTTGTTTAACTATTTTTGTCTCACCCAAAATGGTCACCACTTATGAGAGGTCTTTCCTGACGATACTCTATCAAAATAGTCCATGGATCCGACTCATACCCAAGACCCCTTACTTCTCTGTCCCAGCACCTTGCCTGACATCCTTTGCAGCACCCCGCGATGCACGAGCTTATGTTTCTTTCCTTTTTTTCTCACCTGCTCTTTCCCTCTAGAATGTAGGTATCTTGAGAGCTTCTCTTGGTTATTGTCAGTGTCCCCAGCATAGCCAAATGGCTGATGCATGGTGAATTCACATAAAAGTATTTGCCTAATTGAACATATGAAGGCTCTTCAAAGGAAAGACAAAGAATGAAGTTATAGATTTGGGGTCAAGTATGACATCCCCAAAGGAACAGGGTCACCCAGGTTAGGTGGGGGTGGAAAGGAGTAGGAGAAACAGAACCCCTGCTCCATCCATCTAAGCGGGCCCCAGTGTGACTACATTCTCTTCTGCTCACCTTGTTGGAAAAGACAACAAGAATGTGGCTGAACATTTGGTATAATTTCATAGCCAAAACAGACCAATAAATCCTGCAGTCGCCAACTGGGGTTGGAGGAACATTCTAATAGGACACACGATAATTACAGACAACATTTAATTTAGTGTTTCAGTGTGTCAGGCATGGATCCAATCATAGCATTTTATCCCCACAATAGCCTCAGGAAGTAGATATTAGCAGACTGGAACTTAGACAAGTTACATCTTGCTCAAGGTCACACAGTTAATAAATGATGGAGCCTAGATTCACACCAACTCACTGGGACGCCAGAGTGGCTGCTATTAACTGTTACACTTCCTCTCAGTAACTACTTACCCAAGATAATACAGTGGGTGATAGATTAGCAATCATATCAGGACTCTATGGCTTCTCCCACTGAATTAATTTCCCTTAAAGTTTCTGAAGCTTTATCATTAGTAGTGAATTTATTTCCTGACATTGTTCCCATTGCTATTTCTCAAGGTATACTGAAGTCTTTTATAGTTGGAAAAGATTAGAGGAAGACTATAACTCTTGAGGAAGGATGCTATAACTTGCCAGTGTAGCCAGATCAATAGGGGAACGGACAAGGTGTTATGGGTGAATGTCAATATCATATACATTTCCGTATCTCAGAGTGGTCGGGGGTAAATGGATTAGGAATGAAAGGCCCTGGATTTGCTTTGGGAAGATCAATTCCTTCGCCTACTTCATTGTTCTTATCTGTATAAGAAACTTCAGTGCATTTTGTAGTGGGTTCTCTGAACCTGCAGAAATCTCCAAACTTGGTTTCATCCCAGTGTCTTTGCTTGAGGGAAAATATCCAAAGCTTGCATAAGAGACTGGAGTGACTATGCAAAACTTTCAATGGTCTGGAACTGGGAAAAGATAAGAGACGTATTTCTTGGTTTGTATCACCCTAACCTTAACCTTGGACCAAAGATACAAAGGAGTTTCTAGGAAGATGGCTTTGACCTCAGACCAAGAAAGAACAGAACAAACTTGAGTTATGATAAAGGACAAAGATATTTCAAGCCCGTAGTTTAAGAGAAACACAAAGGGCACTGGAGACGAGACATTCCTGGAAGTGTTAGCACAGCTGCAGCCGCTGCTCTGAACAACACTTTTCACCCGTTTTGGGGTATGGATTGAGCTGGGAGATAGGAAGCAGCACTTACTTTCGAAGTGGCGAACCTCTGAAATATTGGGGCTACAGGAGTGCTGCATGGAGGGGGATCACACTGTATGATAGATTACGATCTTTTAATAGTAAGAGCTTACAGCAACTGAACTGCATGGTCACACTATTCTAACACATACTGACACCGGTTCTCCTTGAATCAGGAGGTGGGCAGCTCAACATCATGAAACCGAGGGCAAAGTGAATTCTCCAACAGACATCATGTTTTGAACTTCAAAGGAGACAAAATCCAAGACTCAGATCTTAAAAATTTATGAAGAAAGCATACCATTTAGAAAAATGGGAGATGGAACAGTTAGATAATGAGAACTAAGGTTGAGAGGAGAAACAGTCCTCAAGCGTAATATGCAGCAAATTGCTCAGTTTTTTTTTTTTCCCAGTTGTCACAGACCTGGATGGTAATGAGTCCTTCCACTCCACCTGAGCTAAAGCATGGAGTCACGTTATTGGCTATAAGCAAGAAACTTGCAGAGGTACATAGGCCCAGCAATAAAAAAGCAAAAACAAACAAACACAAAACACAAAGCACAACTACCCAGTGACAGTTGGCTGTTTAAAGTTTTCTTCTAACTCTCTAAGAAGAAAGTCACAGTTCAAGCCCAAGTTTAAGGTTTTAACACTAAAGTAACACTTTCTAACTTCATGTCGGAATAAAAATAAAAAAGCAGACTTCAGCTCCAAGACTTACAAAGGCATCAAGATCTGACTACAGAAGCATTATTTCATTGTCACTTTATTTTTGGCCATTAGCTCCTTTTTTGTTGTTAAGCAATGCTGTTTCCATTTAGACTAAAAGTGTTTATGATAAGTAAATAATACGAAAAGAGGTTTGCAGATATGGCAAAAGGTATGACTATAACTTGAATGGAACTAGGGAAATACTGTTTTATGGGCTTTAAGGTGATAATAGGCAGCAAATCTTTTTTATGTACCATCTACAGAGTTACATAAAGGGTTTTAAATATATACTATATATGTTGAACTTTTTAATGTATGTCTTGTGGTAAGTATTATTCTCCCTGTTTTTTATACAAAAAACTGACACACGGTCTAGTAAGTAACTGGCCCAGAACTTACATCTAGCAAGCTGCAAGGTCAGGATTTGAACCCGAGGATTCTGGACTACAGCACACACATTTATAACAATGGCTCTATCCTGCAAATCAGGGGCCTAGTTGTGCCTGTGAATGGAAATAAGTACTGTGACCTATTAGTGTCAATCCATGAATTTGGGTTGCTGAAGCATTAGTCAAGCATTTCTAGTTGTAAATGGAAGGGATGGGGACAAAACCAAAATCCAGTGATTTAGTAGAAATGTGGTAAATGGAAAATACCAAGATGATGCGCTTAAACACTACATTCTCCTCAGATCACAGGCAGGGCTGAGCAGAGAATCTGGCAAATCTAAGAGCACCCCACGGGGGACTCCAGTGCAGGAAGTGGATGGTGTCTTTTTGCAGCTGAGGGAGCGAGGGAGCATGGCTGGAAGGTTTCATGCTGTCTCACTTTTAAGATGTAATGGAAATCCTGCTTTTCAAAGGGAAAGTGGAGACGTAAGAACTCAAAACAGGAATTACTGAGGATTCTTCACAAAAAGGATTAGGGATTGAGGAGTAAAAGATCAAAAAGACTTAAGCCAAAAATACTCAGAATCTAGATGGACTGAATTTTTTACTGAGCTGTGGAAATTTCTGGCAATTAAATGACTTTTAAATGGGAATTAATATCAGGAAGTTAGAAGAGCCCAAAAGCTCAGGAAAAATGATGACAGAAGAACTGAAATTATGATTCAGTTGTGTAATTTTTGCCTAGCTAAAATTTATTCTGAGTTTTGATTTGACTTTAATAAGATACTTCAAAAAAAAAAAATAAGCCAGTAACTTTTCGAAGCAGTTGATATAGATTATCTCACTCAATCATTCCCATTAGCCTGAGCAAGAGGTGGGAAGAGTATGTTACTATGACTTCAAAGATAAGGAAGCTGAGTCACCAGACATTAGAATCCTAATAGAATCCAGCTAAGAATGACATTCAGTGAACAGGGGCTGCAGTGCCAGGCGTGGCACTAACTGCTTCCCCATGTTTCCTTATTAATCCTCCTAACGAACTTTGCGGCGGTTACCTGCCTTGA
The DNA here is from genome assembly GCA_004363535.1 of Dasyprocta punctata. Classification (NCBI taxonomy): domain Eukaryota; kingdom Metazoa; phylum Chordata; class Mammalia; order Rodentia; family Dasyproctidae; genus Dasyprocta; species Dasyprocta punctata. The sequence goes on from RJWM01004840.1 coordinate 94,039, forward strand.
GCCAGGTCTCCAGAGGAGACAGCTGAGGCCGGTTACCTGCCTTGAGCCAGGTCTCCAGAGGGGACAGCTGAGGCCGGTTACCTGCCTTGAGCTAGGTCTCCAGAGGGGACAGCTGAGGCCGGTTACCTGCCTTGAGCTAGGTCTCCAGAGGGGACAGCTGAGGCAACAGCTGCATACTGTGGAGCACAGGAGTCAGCTAGTGCCAGCTCACAAGAGCTCATGAGAACCAACCCCGTGCACCCCTTCCACAGTGGGTGTATTGACACTGCAGACATCGGGAAATGCTACAAATCAGGCCTCTGTTTTTCTCACACAGCTCACTGTTAAAAATTTACGAGCACGGCACAAGACACATGCAGGGAGCTCGCGGTGTAGCACCCACAACCAGGCTGTCTGGGGCCTTCTGTTCCTCAATAACGCTCATTCGTTCTGGACAACATCCAAGAGCGTGGTCGGCCTCTCGTTACCTGAAAGGTGCAGGACTCCAAAGTTTACTCTCAAATTCTCAGTTAACTCATAGTGAAAGGTAGAGAAATGATGCAGAAATGAATAACGGTCCTATTGTACACTCTGTGCTTAAAGCATGAGCTTTGTGCTAGACGGACGTGGGTTTCAGGCCTTTGTCTTATTTTCAATAGTGATTTTTATACCAATAAATCCCCTGGCCACCTAATCCAAGTATTCGCTGTGAATAGACCAAGGATGAGAATGCGTCAGGAACCAGAGATGCCCTGACTGTTCCAAGGTCCCAAAGGGTCACAGAAGAAGGACACTGTGCCAGATACAAAGGGTCTTTATCTCGACTCTGCCGCCTGTTGGCTGTGTGATCTCGGCCAAGTGGCAGCAACTTTCTAAGATGCAGTGTGGCACCGCTGATGACCACAGCAGTGTGCTAAGGGGATGGTGGGCTGAGGCTGTGGAGTCGAGCACAGTCAGCCAGCCACCGGGCCGGGGAACACGGCTGCTATCGGCATGCTCGCAGTGTGGGAAAGCACACTGCAGACAGGGGAGGCCTCTGTGAGTTTGCACTGGTCAGGGGACCTCAGATGGACTCCAGAAACAGCTCTGGAGGAGCTACAGTGGCCACTGGGATCGTGTGGCTGCTGCGTTCACACAAGCTCCTGACAGTCAAAACCCTCCACGCTGAGGAGATAGGAGGTTTAAGGCGAGGTCACTCCAGGCTCACTGTCTCTGCCCGTTAGCGTTAGGCTCAGCAGCCCGCTGAGTTTCAGCTTCTCAGCCACCGCTTGGGGTCCATAACCATGCTCTCCTCCTAGCCAAACGCAGCACAGCCACCCGTTAGTCATTACTGTGAGTGTGAACACGAAAGGCCGCGCCCAGCCAGGCGGCCCAGGGGGCAGGGGTTAAAGACGTCCTTTCCCTCAGACTGATGAGATTCTGAACCTGCTTTTTCTTAAAAAGTGCTTCACTGACCATCTGTCTGTCATCCACATTGTTTTATCCTAAGAAATTGATAACAGTCTGTGCTGTTTCGTCACCCCAAAAGCTTGATCGGAAAAAGGGCGATTCCTCAAAGCAGTAATGGGGGACCTCTGTGGGTGTCTGGACAGGACTTTGACTCAGAAGAGTTATATGTTGTAAGGACACAGATGTGGGACCCGGGTGAAAGCCGCCCACCCCTCAGAGTTTCTCCTGGGAAAATGGGATGTCCACCCCAGACAGGGCGGGGGCGCTGCTGAACAGCTCTGCCTTCCACCTGGGCCAACTCCAGCAGGCGCAGTCTTCGATTTCATTCTTAGAACCTCTGAATGGTTATTATATGAGCCCACATAATAAATGGACTTTATTAATTAGCTGGTGTAGATTCTGTGACCTGTACCTGATTGATTCCCCAGTTTTGCTCTGAATAATTCGGACTGGTGTCCTTGGGGCTGAGCACCTTCCCTCACCATGGACTGGTGACCTTTCTTTCAATTTTCAAGTTCTTTGAAGGGACATGATAATGTGGCTTTTCCTATTCTGTTATCCCTACCTCAACATGCATCAACCACATAAGCCAAAGGTTGGCTAACTTTCATGTCAGGGGCCAGACAGAAGATGTTTTTGATTTTGAAGGTTATAGTCTCTGCTGCAACCTCTCTCAACTTTCATGATAGCATAAAAGCAGTCACCGACAATAGTAAATGAATGACTTGATGTGGTCTGGGTTTGCAGATCCTGGACAAAGGATAGCACTTTTTGTCTGTTTGTTTGTTTCGGTCTTTTTGAGACAGGATCTTGCTATGTGGTTCAGGCTGGCCTTAGGCTCACTTTGTGGCTCAGGCGTATCTCGAACTTGCAACAATCCTGCCTCAGCCTCCCGAGTGCTGGGATTACAGGAGTGTACCACCATGCCCAGCTAAAGGGTAGCACTTTGGAGGCTACAGTCAGACAACTACAGCTCTAGTCCCAGTTTGACACAGGCTGCTTTGTTTCCTTGGACAGATACACTCACCTCACTGTACTTCTTTGTATATATGCCCATAATGAAACCAACCCTCCTCTTTCCTAGATGAACCAGATGTCAGGTGTTTTGACTATATTAAAAGTGTTTTAAAAATATGCAGTGTATTATTATAATTATAGTTTTATTCCCCAGTAAACGCTGAGCTCCTGTATCTTTTAGCTTTGAACCTGCTTTCTAGCACACTACCTTCTTGTAGACATCTTATAAACGTGAAATTTAAAAAAGAAAACAAACCAGGTCTTGATTAAGAGGACTTTTTTTACTTAGTAATAAATGTACACTAAGGTTTGAGAAATCCACCAACATGCATGGTTAAGTGTAATATCAACCTGTGAAGCTTTGCTTACAAATTTAAATGCCTACAGAGAAAGCCTGAACCAGCACAGTGGGCTTGGGGTAAGGCAGGGAGTCGGACAAGCAGTGTAAACTGAAGACAGCAAGTCCAGTGTGAAGGGGAAAAGGCTAACTGTAGTTCCGGCTGATTCCACGTGGGAATGCAGAACCACCCCAGACCGACTCTCAAGGGAAGCAGGAAACCTGGGTTTCAAAGCAAGTATATCTAATTTTTAAATATTGGCAACTAATCTCTAAAATTAAAGTTCCAAGCCTCACCCTCAGACTATCTGTAATCCTTTATGTAATTTCTACAAGACAACAAACTAAAGTTAAAATTTGAAAGATAGCAATGTAAGAAATTCTTGGATTTCACTGTACTGTAACCCCCTGACTCTAATGAATGGTCTTTGTCACTACTGCGAATTTTCTAAGTATTTCAATTTTCAATGATTCTTTTTTTTTTTTTTTTTATTTAAGAGAAAATAGATACAGAAGCTAGAAATAAAAGTCAAAAAAAGACAGACAAACAACAACAACAGATCTGATATGATAACATTGTAGGTTTACACACTGAGGTGGTTGAAGTTTGGCAGTAGTTACAATATTGCATGTCATTACCTTCCTAGGGGTTGGGGATATTGACAGATATAGA